>JABXES010009106.1:0-12851 GCA_013375695.1 Dictyostelium brefeldianum | reverse complement strand
ATACATAACTAATTAAATAATTAACTAAATAACTAAAAAAAAATATATAAATACATATAAAATAAAAAAATGCCTGTTATCAATGAAGAATTTATAAAAAAGTAATTAATTAATTTTATTTTTATTTTTTTATATATTTGAAATAATTTATATACTAATATATTTTTAATATAACTACAATAGAAATATAGTAGATGAAAATGTTAATATTATAGGAGGTGCATTAATAGCAGCACCAGAAAAAATAGTATTATCAAAATTAAATTGTGATATTAGTAGTGAAGAAGTTAAAAAGATAACAGAGGTATTCGCTTTGTTTAGGGATGTACCTATAACATTGGGTGGTAAACAATACACACGTACTAAAAGTACTACAAATTATATACTAGCTAAAAATGTATGTAACCTATGTATTATAACCTCTTTATTTTATATATAGAGATTCTAATATGTTATTTTGTAACAGGATACAACTGCAATAGCATTATTTCAAAATAATATGGGTATGATATCAGTAGCTAAATATCTAGATAATACAATTGAACCTGATAAAATTTTAAAAATATTACAATCTTCAATTTTAAAAGCATTAATTTAAATTCAATAAATATTATATAAATTGTATAATGTTGTTTTTTATTTACAATTTGTTCTTAAAATTATATTATTTATAGTGTCGTTATCAACTTCAACTATTGACATTGGTTTTGACCATGGATTATAAAATACAATATCAATATTTTCCAATTGTTTTGGTAAATGTATATATTGTATATAAATTTGAAAATCTAAATTTGGTTCACAATATATTTTTAAATGTTTTACTGTACTTGGTAAATTTATAAATAGATTTGATATCATTTCAATATCTTCTTCTGAATGTAATGATACTGTTAAACTTTTAACATTACAATACCCCAATCTTGATAACAATTCTAAACTATAACCACACTGAATAACTAATTTATTTATATTGCAATTTGTTGGTAAATTATTAAAATCTGCATCATTTAATAAATTATCAATTTGATAACTATCAATTATTCTATCCTTAACACTTTTTTCACCACCATCGCTTATAATTGTGAATCCACCTAGTTGGGTCAAGTTTGTTAATTTGGATGTTAATAATTGATTTGAAATTGGGTAAAATTGATTTTGATTATTGTTTTTTAAAATTTGTAAAGTTGAAGGTAATTTTAGTAGATCTGATGGTAGATCTTTTGATAATGTTGGATTGAATAATAGTTGTTTAAGATTATTTGGAAGTATATTTGGTAATGGAATTTGAACACCTAAATCTAAATAATCTAATTGATCTGGTAAAATACAACTTGGTAATACACCATTATAAAATTTGAATTCAAGATACTCTTTACTGAAAAATGTAATACTTTTAATTGAATTTGGTAATTTTAAACTTTGATCATTTATTTCTAAAATGTCACACATTAAAACTAATTCTTTAATTGTTGATAATACTGGTGGTATTATTCTATCCAAGGATTCAATTTGAGTTGCAATTATTAATTTATTGAAATTACCATCCAATTGCACCATTGGTGAGGGTGTTGAAGGTGATTTAAAAATTGTATAAACTTGTTTTGATTTAAATAATTGATTACCAATATATATTTTTGAATTTATGTTTGGCATGTTGTTGAAAAAGTTTTCTACTTTATCAATTTTATTGAAATAATGCCATGGTAGGTAAAGTGATTCTAATGATGGTGGTACTTTACCTGATACTACTCCTGTGAATGATTGACCAAACTTTAAACTTTTTAAATTAGTTGGTAAATTACAACCAAATTCCAAATTTTTTGAAAACCTATTTGAAAATTGAATATGTGTTACTGAATTTGGTATAACATTCTTTCCAATATCTTGATTAAATGAATAACAAAATTTCAAATATTTGATATTATTACCAATGAAACCAACTGGTATAATGGAATTAAAAGCACCTCCAAAAATTAACCTTACAATTGATAATGGGATTTTAAAATTTTGATTCTTGTTTGGTAATTTATCCATTATTGTTAAATTATTAATTGTTGATGGTATTTCATTATCATAATAATCATAATCTTCTTCCTCTTCATAACCATCATCATTTTCAAATGGTACAAAACTATAACTTCTAAATGTAATTCTATTTATATATGGTGGTAATATATTTTTTAATGTGTAATTAAATTCACCAGTTAATGCTACTATTGTCAAATATGACCAATAAGGATACGACAATAATGAATCTTGTTCAAAATACAAATATTTTGTCAAATAATAAACATTATTAAATATTCTTGTATGTTTTAAAACCAATTTAAATAAATATTTATTACGGACTACCTTCCAAAATAAATTATTTTCAAAATATTCATCACTGATGTTGTGATTGTTATAATTATGATTTAATTTTATTTTTTTCATCATGTAAACCACCTGGCATTAAATAATCAAAAAAATAAAAATATAAATAGAAACCCACCTTCTGCAAACTTGCGCAATAATTCAAACTGATCAGTTGGTGAATTTTTATCAACTATAACAACAACACACAAATTTGTTAATTGATTTGTTACTATTTGCACAGAATCTGAAAATAAAAAAAAAAATTGATATTTTTTAAAAAAACACGCTAGGCTAAAAAACCATCAAAAAAAAAAAAGATAATGGGTGAGTGATTTCAATTATTTCATAATAAAAACATTTTGTCGTTTTTTTTGTTGAAGATATTTTAAAAGTATTTTTTTTGAATTAATTATTGATATATTTCAAATTTTTTTTTTTAGTTTTTTCACCAACACCTAATCCAAAAAAAAAAAAATCATTCATTTTTTTTCTTCAATACTAAATAAATTCGAAAGTCTATTATATTTTAAACAAATAAAAGTTACTCAATTCGAAAGTTTTTAAACAAATAATTATATAAATTAATTTTATTTTCATACCAATCCACATCAGATTCCGAGATAATATTAATAACCAATTATTTAAATAATAACTTTTCAGCTAATAATCGATTAATCACTTGTAATAAATATAAATTCCAAAAAAATAAATTTGTAATCTCCCCACTCACACAAAACAAAAAACTCAAAAATGAATACTCAACAACGTGCTATGGAAGGTGATCTTTCCAGACTTATTGCTATCTCTCGTAAAGAAAAAGATGCTGTTGCTCGTAATGACAAAGTTGACGATACTTTAAACGGTTACAAAGAACTCTTCAAAGGTAATGACCAAAAAGCCATTGAATCCCGTAAAAACAATTACACCCATATGGTCAACACTTTCTATGATTTAGCTACTGATTTCTATGAATTCGGTTGGGGTCAATCATTCCATTTTGCCACTCGTCATAAGTACGAATCATTCGAAGCTTCAATTGCTCGTCACGAAATGTACATGGCTCATCAACTCGGTCTTTTCCCAGGTATGAAAGTCTTAGATATCGGTTGTGGTGTCGGTGGTCCACAACGTACTATTGCTCGTTTCTCTGGTGCTCATGTTGTTGGTTTAAATAACAATGAATACCAAATTCAACGTGGTAAACGTTTAAATGAATCAGCTGGTCTCTCCCATCTTACTTCATTCATTAAAGCTGATTTCATGCATATCCCAGTTGAAGATGCATCATTCGATTGTGCTTATCAAATTGAAGCTACTTGTCATGCACCAGATTTAGTTGGTATCTACAAGGAAGTCTTACGTATCCTTAAACCAGGTGGTTTATTCGGTGGTTATGAATGGATTATGACAAACAAATACAATCCAGAAGATCCAGTTGAAGTCAACATTAAAAAACAAATTGAATTAGGTAATGGTTTACCAGATCTTGTCAAACCATCTGAAATCTTATCTGCCCTCAAAGAAGCCGGTTTTGAAGTTATCACTGCATTTGATGTTGCTGAAACCTCTGAACTCCCATGGTATTTACCATTATCATCAGGTATCTCTGTAACTGGTTTCCTCCACACTGGTGTTGGTCGTTATTTAACTGGTAAATTCACTCAACTCCTCGAAGTTGTCAAATTAGCACCAGCTGGTTCATACAATACAAATGTTTGGTTACAAAACGCTGCTACCTACTTAGTACAAGGTGGAGAGAAGCAAATCTTCTCACCAATGTTCTTTATACTTTCAAGACGTCCAACAACAGCCTAAACTGTAGGGGCTGTCAGTAAATTGAACATTAATTTGTGTTCCCAAAATAAAAAACTTTTTTTTAAAATTAACCATAATAATAATATAAAGTCCAGGATTGTGTTTATCTTCTTCTTATTGATACGACTAACCCTATCTGGTAAATCAAAAATTATAATTTAGGTTTAGTTGTACTATCATTTGCATTACCAAAATTTTTTTTTTTCATTTTTTTTTTATAATTAATTAACCATATGTTGGTAATAATAAAACTTATACATTGCCTAGTTTCTTCCATTTAAATGTTTTGTCAATAAACAGTTAGCAAACGATTTGAATATTTATTTTATTTTTTTCTTTTTTTAATTTACAAAAAAAACGATAAAAAAGTTGGTGTTTTTGTGATAATTTTATATTCAACTCCCAAAAACAAATAATATGCAATGTGGGTTGTCAACAACAGCTACAAATAATATTGAATGTGAATCATCAGATGAAGAATGGTCACAGCCATTTTATGATGAAGAAGATCCATTACCTAATCAAATTGTAATATCATATCAAAATATTTGACCTGGAGATTGTATAAATCATGGTGCAAATACTAATATTAAAAAAATTATAATTTTACAGTGCCCATATGCAACTAGTTCAGAAATTTCAATTAAAAATATGTTTGATATATCATCAATTGATAGTAATGATATTGTATTAGATTTAGGTTGTATGTATAGATGAGGTTAATAAAAATTATATAAACAAGGTGATATTAATATACCTCAAAAATATTCTAAACTAGGTGGTGATGGTAGAATTGTAATTTATGCAGCTAAATTTTTTGGAATTAGAGCAATTGGTTTAGATATTAATCCAGATTTAGTTGCAGAGGCAAATGAAAATGCAAAAAAGGAAAATGTTGATCATTTGGTTTTATTTAAAGTTCAAGATTTTGCTGATGATTTATTTGATTTTAAATTATCTACAATGGGAATACCTTCAACAACGTTAATATATCCAACTATTTTAACATGTTACTTAATACCACGTGCACTTAAGGTACTTGAACCAAAAGTCAAGAAATTAATTAGAGAAAAAGGTGGAATTGATAATCACAAATCAATTAGAATTACAACTATAGTTTATCCATTTGAAAGATGGCAACATACAAATGATGACAATTCATTAAAAATATTTTTATACAACAAAGATTCAATTGATATCATTCCAAAATCGTTGGATTCTTCAAATCCTATCTTTATTTAAATAAATAAATAATAATAACTGTATAAACAATTACCAATTGATTTTTTTTTATTTTAACCCGAATGCGCTTTATTTTTATTTTTTATTTTGATGAAAAAAATAATCGCAAAAACACAGCATTAAAAATGAAAGTAATAACAAAATTTATTATTAAACATTGGTAATTTTATTAATAATAAATAATAATGGTTGTGTAGTTTAAACAAAACAACCAATAAAAATGAAAATATTAAATAATTTGTAACTTAACTTGAAGTATAGTAGATTCAATAATCCAGATTTAGATTGGTGTTTAATTTATTATAATGATACTTCAATTTCAGTCTTTGGTTTTCTATAATGGAGCTACATTTTTGGTGTTACCTTTTAATAAAATTTTATTTTCATTTTTTTTTTCTTTATAATTTTTTTAATAAAAACATTTTTTCCTTGTTATAACATGTTGTGTTGTATATTTGTTCAGATTTATGACACAGTGACTTAAAATTATCCAAATTGTCACAGCAGTACCGATTTTAAAAATAAACAAAAACTATTATTTTTTTTTCAAAACTATTTGTTATTACATTTAAAAAATTATTGTTTTTTTTGGTTTTGTTTGTAATATATTTTTATTTATGATTCAACAAACAATTTATTTCTTTGGAATATAAATCATATTATCATCAACAGTACCGTCTTCATCTTCATAATCATCATCCTCTTCTTCTATTTCTTGTTGTATTCTATTAAATGACGATGATTCAAATCTATTATTATAGTTATTATTATGTACATTGAAATTATTTAAAGAAGTTTGAGGCATAGTTGCAATTGGTCTTTTAATAAAATCATCACTGTTACTATTATTATTGTTACTGTATTGTTTTTGATTAATAAAATTATTACCACCATTACCGCTATAAAATGGATTTGAAGGTTGATTGTTATTGTTTGATGAAAAAGTAGAAATTGATGGTAATAAATTTGAATTTATAGATTTAAAGTTGCTACTGTTATTATTATTATTATTGTAAGTGATATTACCATTTGATGATTTTGAAGGAGCATTGAAAAAAGATTGATTCTGTTGCTGTGGAGCTACTTTTGAATTCTTTGGAATATGAATATATGATGAATCACGAAAGTCATCATCACTAAAATCCATTTCTGAATCTTCATCTAATTGTTGTTGTTGATTATTTGAATAATTTGAATTGGTTCTAGATTTCTTTAAATTACGATCATCATTATTATGATCAAATTGATCATTATGATCATCTGATAATTCTTCTTCTGAATGTAAAATATTATTTAAACTTGCTTTCTTTTCAACTGATACAATATGACTAAAGTTGTTGTTGTTATTATAATTATTATTACCGTTATAGTTAATGTTATTGTAGTTGCTGTTATTGTTGTTATTGTAATTATTGAAATTTTGATTAAAGTTATTCTGTTGATATTGGTTTATGTTATTATTATTATTATTATTTAAAATTGGAGGTAATGTTTGTTGTTGTTGTGGTTGTTGATAATTAAAATTATTATTGTTGGAATTGACATTGTGTTGATTGAATCTAGATTTTGTTGGATCCAATGGTTGCAAAATTTTATCAAATGGATTTGATCTAATTGGTTGTGGTTTTGGTGGATTTAATGCAAATGCAACAATATATTCTAAACGTTTTGAAATTGATTTATCTTTTGGAAAACTAATGAGTTCCAAAATATTTTCTTTTCTTTTTCTCTTTTTATCATTATCTTCATCACCACTTGTTGTTGTAGTACCACCACTACCACCATTACTACCATTTAAACGAATTGATTCAGCTAATGAATAAAATGGTAAGGTTTTATCATTACAAATATCTTCATATTGAGAATAACCATGTCTTGAAATACCATGTAATAAACTAATATCATGAGTACATGGTTTCCACCAAGTTGGAAATCCTTGAGGTGGTTGAATTGGTTTTAAAATATTTTCCAATTCTGGATTTTTCAAAACGATATTACGAATTTTAAAAAATAAATCAATTCTTGATACATAACGTTTACATTGAACAATTGATAAATCATCACAACCAGTAGTTCTTTTACCACCACCACCATTACCATCACCAATTGTTTCATCATCATCTACATCTACATCTACATCTACAACATTTAATTTATCTTTTAATAATTTTAATTGATGTTCTTTTGTATTGAATGTAGTGTTTGATCTTTGTTTCTTTTCTTCAGCAATTGCCAATTGACATTTTGATAATAATTCCTGATAATACAATTCAATTAGTTCTGATGATTTCTTTTTCAATGAAGCTTTTTCTTTAATTAATTCCCAATTGAATTCACCATCACTACCACCATCTTGATGAACACCATACAACGTAATACAACGATAGAATGAATCTTTTTCACGTTTAGTCCATTCTTGTTTTGGTTCTTGACGTTTTTTTAATTTCTCTTCTTGTTTTGCTGCTTTTTCATTCTTTTTCTTTTCATTCTTTTCATCCTTTTCCAATTTATTTTTAAACACCATCATATTCTTTAACAATCTTTTTACTCTATGACTGAGGTATTTTGATGATGGCCATTTCTTTACGAGTTGAGTAGTTGAATTAACAACATCATCATCATCTGATGTGGTAGTTGTTGAATTAACTTCTTCATCTTCATCATTTGATAATTTCCATTTATATTTTGAAAATTCAAGCGTTTCATCTGCTCTAATTTGATCGTAAACACCAAAACCATATTTATAAGTACCAAGTAATAGATCATTATCTTCATTTGTTTTCCACCAATCAAATGGAGAATCTGATAAATCACCAAGACTTGCTGCAATCAATGGATAACCAATTGTTAAAATTTGACCAACCAATGCCATATTATGTAACTTTCTTGCAATCTTTTTGGTATTTCTATTTAAATATTCAGTAAAATATGAATCATTCAACGTAATATGATTAATGTAATCTAAATAACCTTCATCACTATTATCTTCATTAAATTCTTTAATAATTGTAATATCATCTTCTTCAATCTTTACGCCACCACCATTCTTCATTACAATATCTTCACTTTTAATTTGAGGTGATGAAGTTGATGATTTATCTTGACTTTCATCCATCATTACTGTTGGTGTTGTTGTTGATGATAATTTACTATTATTACTTTCACTTTCATCAACTGAATCCGATGTAGTAATGACTGTTGTACCTGCTTGTTGTTGATCAATTTGTTGTTGATCTAATAAATTATTTTTATCAAAATAAAATTTATGAATTGAAGGTTCTAAATCAACTACTAATGCATTCATCATATCCATAGTGAATTTATTTGATTCAGTAATTTCTTTATCATTATTATAATTTGATAATACCTTTGCCAAGAATGCTCTTCCATAATGTCTAACTTGTTCAATCGGCCAACGTTTTAAACCAGCAACAGTTTTAATTAAATTCCATCTACTACTACCAAAACAAAGCATAGCAGATTTCAATTTATTTCTTTCACCAGCAGTCCAACCCTTAACGAATGAACCATCTGATGATTTACCACCAACTCCACTTGATTGATCAACAGCACCACTACCAGCACCATTACCACCAACTTGATCATCGTCTGGTTCAAAATCAGATTGGTCATCATCTGAAGATGATTCATCATAACCAAATCTTTGAACATTCTTTCTTGTTCTAGGTTGAAGTATCATATCACGTTTAGTGTTTAATTCTGGTTCAAATTTATTCCAAAAGTCAGGATCATGTAAATCAATTTGAGTGGTAGCATTTGATGAACAAAAACTAGCAGTTGAAAAGCTTGATGCCATTGGATCAATTGTTTCTTGTTTAACAACAACAGATCTATCCAATATTTGATCAATATCTTCTTCATAAAATTTTTCACTACTTGCATCATCATCTTTGATTGCATAAACACCATATTTCAACAATGAATCAATTGTTTCTTTATCTGGTATGTTGTTTGCTGATTCTTTTCCATTACCATCACCATCTTCACCACCCGTGTTGTTATCATTATTCATTTTAGTTAAAACAGCTCTATCCAAACCTAATTTCTTTGATGCTCTATCAAACATTAATCTTTCATAAGTGTTTTTAGTAACCAAACGATAAACTTTAACCATTTTCTCTTGACCAATACGATGACATCTAGCTTGAGCTTGTAAATCATTTTGAGGATTCCAATCACTATCAAAAATGATAACAGTATCAGCAGACGTTAAATTAATACCAACACCACCAGCACGAGTACACAATAGAAACACAAAACGATCAGAATCAGGACGTGAAAATCTATCAATCGCAGCTTGACGATCATTACATTTAACTGAACCATCAATTCTTTCATGAAGATAACCTCTATAACTAAGATAATCATCAAGTATATTCAATACACTAACCATTTGTGAGAATATGAGTACCTTGTGATTACCAGCTTTCAATTTTGGTAACAATTTATCAATCAACACTAATTTACCAGATGATTGAATTAACTTGTTAAATATTTGATCTTTATCTTTAATTGAACTAGTTTCAGATTCTTCAACACCTATCAAATAAATATAAAATAATATAATATTAATATATGAAGTTAATTGTAGCTACACAATAGTAAGAACTTACGAACCGACCTTTTGTTAAAAATGGGTGGTTACAGCACTTCCTTAATTCCATCATAATATTCAATAGAGATGGACCTTGACTATTTTTACCACCTTTTCTAAGGAATGAGAAATTCTTTTCATAAATTGCACGATAATATTTCTTTTGTACAGTTGTCAATTCAACTTCAATGATTGTTTCTTCTTTTGGAGCCAATGATTTTTCAACACGTTCTTTCATACGACGAAGTAAATATGGTTTAAGTAATGCTTGAAGTTTAGTTACTTGCTCTGCTATTTTCAAATCACCAAATTCCACTAGAAATTCATCAAGATTATTAAAAGTTGAAGGTTCTAAAAAGTTGAGTAATGACCATAATTCAGATATATTATTTTGTAATGGTGTACCAGTGAGCAATAATAAATGATCGAAATTATATGTACGTAATTCAGTTGTTAATTTACAAGATTTGTTTTTTAAACGATGTGCTTCATCAATTACCAAATATTTCCAATTGATTTTTGATAAATGTGAACGATCAGTAATAACCATCTCATATGTTGTAATGAGTACATTGAATTTGTTGATTGTTGTTTTCTTTCCAGTCACAGGGTCATTTAAATAAAATTCATAATTTCTACAAATTGGACGGCCTGATCCTGAATCATGATAAACCAATGCATTCATGTCTGTCCAATTTTCAAATTCACGTTTCCAATGTGGTAATGTTGATAATGGTGCAACCACTAAAAATGGGCCTCTAATACCATGTACTTTTCTAAGTGTTTCCAATATACATACAGATTGACACGTTTTACCTAACCCCATTTCATCACCCAATATTGAATTTCTTTTTTGATGCCAACAAAATGTTAACCAATTCAAACCTTCCAATTGATAACTTCTTAATTGATTACCAGATGTAAAATAACTTGGTGTTTCTTTAATTTCTTTCCATTCTGATGGTAATGGTCTTTCTTTGTTTACTAATTCACTTGATGTTGGCATTTGATTTAACCTATTAAACTCTTTAATCTTTTCATCATTTTTAAAATCTTGTTCATATTCCCACGTTGAAAATGAATAACTTGTTGATTTCCATTTAATTAAATATTGTTTATCTGCTTGATATTTATTTGATGAACTAAATACTGATTTAACATCTAATACTTTTTCAACTTCTGTATATTCTTGCCAACTTGTTAATGATTCATCAACAATTTCTTCATCATCTTCTTCATAATCATCCATTTTTGATAAGAATCTTTGTAATCTCATTCTGCCAGATTTAGTTTGATTTAATTTAATTGAATCAATCCATGAACAATGAATATATGATAAATCTTTCCATTTAATTAATAATTGTAATTGATTTGAGTTGGAGTTGTTATTGTTGTTTTTGGTATACCTTTTATCTATAATCTTTTCAATTGAAAATTCTTTTTTAATTCTTTGATCTGCTTCCATTTGTTTAAATTTATCAATTTCACTATCACTTTCATTATTTAATTCAGATTCTGATTCTGATGATTTTTCATCATTTTCATCATCTTCTGATTCACCATTTACATTTGAAGATTTATCTTGTTCTTGTTCATTTTCATCTTCATCATCTTCATCATCTTCATCATCAGATTCAATTTTCTTTTTTGATGCAGCTTGTTTTTTTGATAATTGTTGTTGTGCTTTTGGTTTACCAGGTGGTTTACCAACAGGTCTACCAGATGGTTTCTTTGATGTTGACAATGCAGACGGTTTACTAATTACTTTTGATGATGTTATTCTTTTTGAAGGTGGTATAATTGGTGTTGTTGTTGTGGTAATTTTTTTTGTTGCTGCAGCTGCTTTACTTTTTAAATTTGATGGAATTGGTTGTTTTGGTATTGCTTTTGGTCTACCTCTACCTTTTTTAACTATAATTTCTTCTTCAGATTCCTCTTCTTCTTCATCTTCATCTTCTATATCAACATCTTCATTTTCACCATCATCTTTTGTATATATATTTTTACTCTTTAATTCTGCAATTGTCCTTCTTGATAAACCTGATCCATACTTTAGAATATCAATTTCATTTTCCCATAATGGTAAATTTTTGGTACCTTTTTTCTAAAAAAAATTTGAATTTTTAAAAAAAAAAACCGTTAGCGCAAAATTTTATGAGAAAAAAACGGTTTAAAAACCATTGCTATCAATTATAATAATAAGTGTGTGTGCATACTCTTGTATTATTTGCTGTATTTAAAGTAGTAGTGGTAGTATTTGTAGTAGTTGTAGTGGTAGTTGTTGTATTTGTATTTGAAGTGGTAGTATTGTTATTGTTGTTGTTTATATTAACATCGTCTGTTGTTGGTACTGGAGTTTCTTCCATTTTATATAATTGTGTATGAGTGTATGTGTAATGATATAAATAACCAATCAAAATGAATTATCAGT
Organism: Dictyostelium brefeldianum; assembly: GCA_013375695.1. NCBI lineage: Eukaryota > Evosea > Eumycetozoa > Dictyosteliales > Dictyosteliaceae > Dictyostelium > Dictyostelium brefeldianum. The sequence goes on along the minus strand of JABXES010009106.1, from coordinate 390 downwards.
TATTATTTATTATTATTGTTGTTGTTTTTGTTGTTTTTGTTTTTATTGATTTTATTGTTGCTACAATAATAGTTTATTTATAGATTGGTATGGACGGAATAATGAAATTTCAAAATTTAATTTAATTTAAAATTTTAAAAAATACATTAAAAAAAAAATATATATAATTAAAAAAACTTGAATATATTATTTAATAATAGAGAGTTTTTATTTATTTCTATCTATTGGGATGGTGATTTCTATAAAAACAAAATAAAAAAAAAAAAATTAAAATAAAAAAAAAAAAAAAAAAAAAAAAAAAAAAAAAAAAAAAAAAAAAAAAAAAAAAAAAAAAAAAAAAAAAAAAAAAATATAAAATTTTTGTTTAAAAAAAATAAAAAAAAAAAAAAA
>JABXES010009102.1:0-12855 GCA_013375695.1 Dictyostelium brefeldianum | reverse complement strand
CCCACAACCAAACCCCCCTCTCGCGCGGCCCCCGCAATTTTTCAAAAACCCCCCCAAATAAAAAAAAAAAAAAAAAAAAATTAAAAAAAAAAAAAAAAAAAAAAAAAAAAAAAAAGATATTTTTTTCGTAATAAAATGATGACTATGATAACATTAAAATTATTATTGATAAAATACACACAAATTTAAATTTATATTTTTATGTATGTTGTAGTCACTGCACGGCTATACCAATTTAAATTGATAACGCGCGATATTAATAAAATAAAATTTGATATCATTTAAAATTTAAGATTCAATGAAACTTTTTAATAATTACAAATTTTTAACAAAAAAAAAAATATCAGAATATACCGATCAACATCTCATTTTATTTGAAATAAATGTTCTCATTTGTTGGATAACAATTTTTTTTTTCTATTTTTTTTTTTATTTTTTTTTTTTGCGCATATCAAACATACGACTTTTTCATTTAATTAATTACTATCACAACACAACACAACACTAAATATACATATTAATTATTACAATTGCAATATAATCATTTCCTCCTATGAAATTATAAAATAACCAGTAATATCAATAATAATATCTCATACATAATAGTACTTTTTTTTTTATTGTTATTATAAAACACAATAACAATTTATAGTGTGGTGGTATCAGATACAAATACAGAGGATAATAATCACAGATTGCAAAAATTTATATTTGTGGGGTTTAAATTAATTGTCAAATTTCAAAAAAAAAAAAAAAAAAAAAGTAAATAACCAACACCCATTTTTATTGTGATTTTTATTAGTATCATCCGATTAGTTTGGATATTATTTTTATATTATTGTGCATTTTACATTTATATACAAACACACCACATTCACACTTTTTCAAAACATATACAACAACGCAATAATACACACATAAAACACAACCTCAGCTGAAATATAATAAACAATACTAGTTATAAATAAACACACCTAACATAATATTTTTTTTATTTTTAAAATTAATTAAAATTTTTCCGATTTCTTTATTTTTTTTTTTTAATAATAAAATTTCTTTTTTTGTTTATATTTTTTTTTATTTTATTGATATCAATTAAATACAGTTGATTGTGTGTAACAAGTTTTCATTTTCAACTAAATCAATTTTTGATTTTGATATTTAAAATCATCAAAAAATACATCAGACAGTTGTAAAATTCTTTTTTTTTTATTTTTTTTTTATATTTTTTTTTATAAATAAATCACAATATTATTTTTCATTTAATTACTACTATAAAAAAAAAAAAGGTAAACAATAACAATAATATTAATAATTTATAGATAAAAACTATATTAGTTACATAAATATACATATACGCGCATATTTATATACACTCACACATAATAATAACACACTTGTACAATTAATTTCAATATTGTTATTTTATTTTTTTATTAATTTTTTTTTTCAATATAAATCTAATCACCTAAACGATTCTTATAATTATATTTATGTGTATTGCATATAATTTTAAATTATAATTTTAGTTTATCCAACTATAGTCAAACCCACACACACAAAAAAAAAAAAAAAACATATGACATAAAAAAAAAAAACTTGGTGATTGAAATAAAAAACAGAAATTACAATTGAACAAATTTTATTATAATAATTGTTTTTAATTATAGTGAAAGAAATTTTAAAAAAAGTAAATAAACAGTGTTATAATAATAATAATTGTATAAATTTGTTTTTTTTTTGTTCTTTTTTTCTTTTTTTTAAATTTTCTTTTCAAATATATTATATTAATTAAACAATAATAACAATAAAACGCACACACATAAATAGTAGTAATAATAATTTATTTTCGTATACAATTAGTTTATTTTTAAAAAAAAGGTTTCATTTTTTAATTGAAAAAAAAAAGTTTATAGTTTCTCATTTTCAATTTTAAATTTTTCAATATAAAATCCAAATTTATCCACGCAATATATAAAAACAATAATTAAGAACCTTTATATGTATACTATATTTTAAAGGAAAAACATAGAATATTTTTTTATTTTTTTAAATTAATTTATCTAAGTTTTTAAAAAATCTTTCATTTCAAATAAATATATCTAATATAATAACCCATTCACACATGTTTTTTCATTCATTCAATTGTAATTATAAATAATAATAAAACGCACTACATCAAACAAAAAAAAAAAAACAACATAGCGTGTCCACTGTGCCTAATTTTCGTCGAAAATTTTTTAAACGGTTAATTATCATAATTGCAATTTTAAAAAAATTTTCAATTTTTATTTTTTTTTTTTTTTTTTTTTTTTTTTTTTTTTTTTTAATATTTTTTTTCAAACATATAATAACACTCCAAACAATTAATTACTACTATTTTTGTACAGCACCACAACCACAACAACAACAACAACAACACAAATAATAATATCTATTTTTCTATTTTGTTTTTTTTATTAATTTTAAAAAAACAAACTCGCACAACAACCACAACATATTTCTATTATCTATTTTTTTTATTTTTCTATTATAATACAAAATTTTTTATTTTTTGCTGGGTTGGAGAATTAACAAAATTAAATTTTTGTTCCAACACATTTGTATATATAGCAATTTATGATAAGTTCAAGTTCTATGAGTTCATACAGACATAGTACAAATTCAGTGTATACACTGAATCCACATCTAAATATTCCAATATCAACATCAACTACAATTCCACCAACTAGTTTTTATGCAACACCTGATATGATTCAAACAGTAGCAGAACAACAACATCAACATCAACAAAGTAACAACAACAATACAGATTCAACAATGTCAACATCTTTATCAACATCACCATCAGTTTCATCAGTTTCATTAAATCAATTAGATTTAAATAGTAGTAGCAATAATAATAATATTAGCGGTGGTGGTAGTGCAAATAGCACATCATCAAATGATAGTATAGATACAACTTCGTCATCAACAATAAATCCATTCAACAACAATAATATAATAGGTAATAATTCAATATTAAAATTATCAAAATCATCAAATGATGAACCAGCAATGGAAGTTGATACAGTTGCACCATTAATTAATTTAAGTGTATCGGCAAATCATGCAAGAACATTAGCAATGCATAATACAAAATCATTATCAACATCAAATATAAATTTATTAAATATACCATCATCAGTTTCAACATTAACACAACAACAAAATCAATTGTTAAATGGATCATCTTCATCACTTCCAACACAAGCACAAGTACAATTACAACAAATGCAACAACAATTACAATTACAACAACAATTACAACAACAACAAGCAATTCAACAACAACAATTACAACAACAACAACAACAAAATAAAAAAGTTAATTTATCAAATTTATCATCAGCAGCAGATCTTCTAAGTCCACTTCAACAATCAAATAGTAATAGCAATACTAGTAGTATCAATGGTGTTGGTGCAAGTCCATTTTCATTTTCTTCTTCTTCACTTTTTTCAAATTCTTCATCAAATTACAACAATAACGGTAACGGTGGTATTGGAGGTGGTATTAATAATAATGGTATGAGTGGTAGCGGTGGATCATCATCATCAACATCAACATCCACATCAACATCTGCAAGTAACAGTATGTCATCATCACCACCACCTTCATTGAAAACATCGTTATCACTATTGGATGAAGATAGAGAAAAGATGAGATTGGAATTTGAAATGATAAAAAAACCAGAAATGGCAGCAAAGAAATCACATAAACACCATCAAAGACATTACAGTCACAATGATTTAGATAATAGAAAACATGATGAAGAAAAGTTTTTCAGCGCATTACAACCAAACAATTACGGTAAAAATAGATATCATGATGTACTACCAAATGAATCAACCAGAGTACGTTTAACTCCAATTGAATCTGGTGATGGTGATTATATAAATGCAAACTATATTAATGGTGAAGTACCAAATTCATATAGATATTATATTGCATGTCAAGCTCCATTACCTTCAACAATTAAAGATTTTTGGAGAATGGTTTGGGAAGGTAAATATTATTCAACGCGATATATTATATATTTGTGTATTTGTTACACATACATACATATACTAATATATTTTATTGAATTTAACAGAAAGATCATCAGTTATTGTTTGTTTAACAAAATTAGAAGAAAATGGTAAAAAAAAAGCAGATGTATATTATCCAGAAACATCAGCACAAGCACAAGAATATGGATCATTTTGGATTCATCTTCATAAAAAAGTTATGTTTAAAGATATTGGAGTAAGTTCATTACATTTATATAAAAAGGGTGAAGAATTTCCAAGAGAAGTAGTTTTATTACATTATACACAATGGCCAGATTGTGGTGCACCACCATCATCATCACACATTAGAACATTGTCAGTGATGGTAAATACATTTAAAGCAAGAGGTAGTGCAAAGAATACAAATGGTCCAGTAATTGTTCATTGTTCAGCAGGTATTGGTAGATCAGGTACATTCATTAGCATTAATATCAATATGGCAAAAATTGAACGTTTTGTTGGTAATGATCCATCACAAATGAATATATCGGTAAAAGATTCAGTTATGGAATTACGTAGACAACGTCGTGGAATGGTACAAACATTGGATCAATATATTTTCATTTTTAAAGTAATCAATGATGTTTTAACAGATATGGGTATACGTTCACTTTCATCTCCATCGAAAAGAAGATCTTGTGAAATGATTAAAAATAATAATAATTTTTTCAATTTAACAAATTTAAATAGTAATAATATAATAAGTAATAGTAATAGTGGTAGTAATAGTAGTAATAGTAGTAATAGTAGTAATAGTAGTAATAGTAGTAATACGAATATGAATAATATAAATAATAATATAAGTAATATAAATTTAAATAGTAATAATAATGGTAACAGCAATAGCAATAATAATACAACTACAACAACTACAACAAACAACAATAATATTAATACCAATAACAATGTACAAATGCCAAGATTAGATATATCAGTTCCACCTCCACTTACATTTACAACTAAAGATTTTCAATCATCAATTTCACCAAGTTCAGATATGATTGCATCATTATCAATAATAAGTAACATTAGTAAATCTCTTAAATTTCCCGCACAACAACAACAAGACAATCCGTTTTCAAAATCAACTTTAAAAATACCGAACACAATCACACAACAAAATCAGCAACAATCACAACCACAACAACCACAACCAATTTTTCAACATCCTTTTCAAATTCAACAAACACCACAATTTCAACCACATCCACAACAACATGAAATTAATATACCAACTTCTTTACAACATAATAATAATAATCCACCTTTAAATATGAGTAGCAATAGTATTAAATTTCCAGGTTCATCTTTATCTTCTTGTCATTTATTTGAAGATCATCAACAACAACAAAATAATAATAATAATAATGGTAACAACAATAATAATAACGTTGATGATAACGGTAATAATTTTGAAAATTTTAATCAGGTTACAATTTTTAATAAATAATATTATTTTTATATTTATATTTTTAATAATATAGAAACAAACAAAACAATTACAAATACGTACATAAAAGTATTATTATTATTATATTTTTGTTGAATTAATTGGACCAATTTTTAGTAGGTGAAATAAATATGAAAATTATTTAATTCTTGGGAAAACATAAAAGCAATTTTTCATCTTAACTATTTAAGTTTATAAAAAATGAAAAATAAAAAATTGTAAATTGAGAAATGTATTTAACACCAAGAATTAATTAATTTTCATATTTATTTCACCTAAACCAACACTCCAAAACCATCAACAACACCAAAACCAACAACTACATCCACTTCGACAACATCTTCTACTTGATCAGGTTTGATAGCTGGTGTCACAAATGGTGGATTATCTACAGGAGGTTCAACAACATCTCTACCTACAACTATCGGTGGTAGTGTTAAAAAATCTACTACAACTATTGCTGCTGTTACAAGTGGAGGTTTAACAACATCTACACATACAACTATATCCTGTAGCGCCAGCATCAATTGGAGTAGTTACAAATAAAACTATCTGTGGTACAGCCACTTAATTTTCTCAACTATTAAAACAATTAATTAGTTCAAAACATGGGAATTTTAAAAAGCAAAATAAATATTCATTTTAAATATTTTAAAAATAAACATCACATTTAACAAAAACCCCCTTATGTTAATTGTAGCACCAATTATACAAATATTTAAATTCTTTTCTCTAATCATAAATTTCAATTTGAAATCCTTTAATTAAATGATCTAATTGGTATTTCCATGCTGTACAATCTTGTATAAAACCCATTACCAACATTACTATATTAGTTGAATTATTATCGCCATATTTTTCATAATATAATTTACATGGTCTATTTCTACCCACTCCAACTTTATGATACCCTTTTTCAATTGAGACAATATGTCTTTATAAATATTTAATTAATTTTAATATAGTTGAGAATAATTTAAAATTACCAACGCCACCACCATTATATAAAACTTTTGATTGATTAACAATATTTGTAGATGATACATTTGAGTTTGATCTAATTAAATTTGATTTATAAATATGATCAACCATTATTTCATTAAATTGATCAAGTTTTTCAATATTTACAGAATGACCAGATTCTAATATTTCAACTTTTGTTGGATTAATTGGAATGATTAAATTCTTTTTTAAGTAAATTAAATCAACAATTTTATCATGAGTTGCACCAATTATACAAATATTTATATTTTTTTCTCTAATATTTAATAATTCTGATTTTGAAGTATAATGTGTAAGTGTAACAAATAAACTAGATAATAATGTTTTAATTGGTGGATTAACAACAGGTTCATTTAAAGCTCTTTCTAACATTGCATCGCCTTTTGTCTTTGTTGGCATTGATCTACTTGGTGAATTTAAATATGATTCTGAAAATAATGAATTTAAAATTAAATTGATTCTGTCAGTATTTGATTTTTGAAGAAATGATTTAAAATACATTTTTATACCGATTGAAATTGGTTGAGATAAAGTACCAATATAAGGTACTGCAATTAATAATGAATTAATTAATTTAGTTGAACCATAATTTGCAATATGAGTTACTACACTTCCACCTAACGAAACACCAACAAAGTTTATATTTTCATTCCAATTTAAACATAATGATAAGTCAATTGCATCCATTGCTAATTCTTTTGAAGAATATGATAATAATCCATTATTTGATTTACCAATACCTCTATAATCATAAATCACAATTTGAAAATCTTTAAATTTTATTAAATGATCTAATTGGTATTTCCATGCTGTACAATCTTGCATAAAACCCATTACCAACATTACTTTATTAGTTGAATTATTATCACCATATTTTTCATAATATAATTTACATGGTCTATTTCTACCCACTCCAACTATATGATACCCTTTTTCAATTGTAATATTATCCATTGTATTAACTATAAAAATAATAATCTTTTTCATTTTTATGAATTTATATAAATCAAAATGTGTGTATTTTTTTTTTTTTATTTTAAATTTGTGTTTTGTTTTTTATTCAGTTTTATTTGGCTTTATTTATTAATACATATATGGTTGACGGTTATTTTGTTTGTGGTGGTTATATATAGTTATTTAGGAATCTCCTAAATCTTCTGCATCTAAAGCAGCAGCAGCATGTCTCTTTTTTAATTTTTCCATCAATTCATTTGTTTCCAATGAGATTTCATTTGTTACAGGTACATTTTGAGGTTTTGTAATTGATTTTGTATTTCTTAATGTAAAATTAACAATATTTCTTTCTGCTGCTGTTGATGTTGGATTACCTTGATCATCAGTAGTACTATCTGGTTTTCTAATTGTTTTTAATTTACCTCTCATATTTAAAATTTGATTCATATCAACACCATTTGTAGTAATTGAATTTAAATTTGATTTATGACTAGTGCTACTACCGGTTGAATGATTATCATGGTTATCAATTGAAGTTGGTAATCTTTTCTTTGAAGCTTGAAATTCTTTAAAACCAAGCATAGGAGGTGGTGGTGGTGGAGCAACTCTATGAAGTAATGTTGTTTTATTAACATCATCTAAATTAATATCACCAGATGGACATGATAAAGGTGATAATGAATTTAATAAATCTTTTGCTTCGTTTACAATTACTTTTTGACCATCCAATTTAAAATAGTTCAATTCTTCTTGTTCTTTTAATGCTAATATTTTATACATTGCAGCTCTACCAATTGCACCTAATGATGCCATTCTAAGTGATAAGGTTGATGCCCTTTTACATTCTAATACAGTTACATCAATTAACGATTCAATTATTTCATTACACATTATTGAAACACGTTCAACTTTTCTTTCATTATATTGTTTCCATGCTAATTCAATCATATCATTAACAATACATTGAGTAACTTCAACATTCTTTTGTTTCTCTTTTGATGGTTTTGGAAATTTCTTTGGCAACAATTTTAATTTACATTTTAAAAATTTACTACCCAATCCATGTGTTGTTAAATAATCATCATCATCCAAAATAATTGAATTTGATAAATTTGATGATGATGTTGAATTTGATTGTGTTATTGAATTACCACCCATTTGTAATGATGATGATGATGGTGAATTGTTATTACCACCACTTGAACTTGTACCACTACCACTTACAATAATATCTAATCTAATACAATATAAATGAGATTTTGCAATATCCATTTGATTACCAATATAATTTACAAGTTTTGAAGAGGACATATAACCATCCAATTCCAATACACGATGATATCTACCACGATATTCAGGTGAATCAGGAAAATGAACTTCTAAATTATAAAGACCACCTTTTCTAGTTTTACCACGTTCAACTAATACCAATTGCCAATTATCAAAGAATGAACCTAATCCATAATCTGCTAATATATCATTACAATCTAATTCTTTACCTTTAATTGTAGCCAATGTATAAATTGATGAATCAACTACTTGTAATTGAGTTTTACAACAAAGGAAATTGGTTATTTCTTTAATTGATATATCATTTGGTACACGAAATACACGTTTACTTGATACTGTTGCAACACCTGATGAATTATCTGGTGGTAATATAAATTCAATTACAAATCTTTCATCATTACTCAACACCATTTTATCACGAATTTTTGATGCCCAAAACTTTAAATCTGTATTACCTTCCCATAAATCTTGTGCTGAAAATCCATACATTGATATTTCATCCAATACTTTATTAACTTGATTTTTAAATTCTTTTTTATTGCTTGAATCAACTGTGCCCAACATATTACATTTTTTTAATATAAATATATCTTGTTTCTAGTAATGTTGTTGTAATGTATATTAGTATTATTGATTATATGTTAGCGATAGTGGGTGGTATATTACTTACATTTTTATAATATTCTTTTAAAATTTCATCAAATGATTGATTTAATAATTCATGAATTTCTCTTTTTTCACAACCAACTGTAAAAAATAATATATTTGGTGTAGTTGTGGTTGGTGTGTTGTGTAATTCAATTGAAAATAAACCAAGATCAGAAGTTTCAAAAATTATTTCTTTTATATCACCAATTGAAATTCTTTTTAAAATTGTAAATGGATTTGTATTTGAATCTAATAATATAATTGATTTTGTAGTGAGTATTAAAAATAATACATTTGAATTCTTTTTATAAAATGGTTGCCATGATGATTTATCTTGCTCATTGTGGTTGTTGTGGTTGACACTGTTGTTGGTTTGTTGTTCAGATTGTTTTGATAAAATTGAATGTACTAAATAATATGATTTAATTGATTCACCTGGTTGTTGAACATATTGTAAAAATAATTGATCAAAATCTATACATGATAATGGAGTAAATTGAGAATATAAATTACTTGCACTTGGTCCACCACCACTTTGAAAATTTATATTTGCAATACTATTACTATGTGTTAATTGTGGTGATGATTTATTAATTGATAATGATGATGATGCTGTTGTAATTGATCCTGATCCTGCTGATCCACTATTATTACTTGATCCACCACCACTATTACTACCTTGTGTTAAATTTACCATACTACCACTACCAACATATCCACCACTGTTATGATTATGATTATCTATATTTCTTGGACTGTTATTACCACTACCACCTGACATATATGATGTTGAATTGGTAGGTGGTGATGAACCACAACTACTATAATCGGTACCTGGTGGTATAGCCATTGATTTTCTAAATATTTTATTAAATTTATTCATTGTAATTGTAACTGTAACTGTTGTTGTTGGTATTACTTATCACAACAATGGTGAATTATTTTAAAAATATCAAAATATCTAGCATAATTTTTTTTATTATAAAAAAAAAAAAAAAATAAAAATTTTTTTTTTAAAATTTCGGTTTAGATTCTAAATCACCCATACACATTTTGATTGGTTTTTTTCAAGAAATATTGAATTTAAATTTATCTCTTTAGTTTCACACACAAACATAAAAATTTAATTTATTTTTTTTTTTTTTTTTTTAAATATTTTGCCTGATGGAACCACAATAATATAATAAACAACAACCACAACAATCAATATTGCCAACATCAACTGTTTTAATTGAACAGCCAATAGCAACTACTACCCTAACTAGAAAAACAAATGCATAAAACAACTAAAGCAGCAACAACAAACTCCAACTACTCCAAAAAATCAATTAGGTGCATCAGATTTATTGACACCAACATCAGCAAAAAGAGTTAGAACTCCAATTAGATCAACAGTTGCAATTGATTGTTGTTTGAATTGTTGCTCCTGAACGACGGAGATTGATGAACACTAACAGATTGTTGGTTATTGATATCATTTTTTAAATATTTTGAAGATTCTCTTGAACTTTCATAATCACCTGTAGTTGCAAATCTTGAAGATCTTTGAATCACACTAAGACCAATTGCTTCAACATTTGCATGTTGTAGAGCCAATAAACAGTCTGAAGTGATTTCCAATGTTTGAGTGATAATTCTAACATTTTACATAATGTTGTATAGTAGATTTGTTATTGAAATGGAATGGATTTAATGGTCCATCAATATTGTTTGATTGTTTAACACCATATTTAAATGAAAAGGTTGTGTCGGAATTTACTTTACCAATTGTTTTTTCAATAAAACTTTTTTCACCATTACAAGCACCATTTTCATCACCAATTCCATAATTTGATTCACCATCTGTACAAATTATAATCTGTGAAACCAACACTCGCACTTAATAAACCAATTGAAACTCCAGCACTACCTAATGCAGTACCATTTGTACCTTTTAATTTTGTAACTTAATTAATCAATTCAGGTTTTGTTTCGCTGATAGGTTTGGTCATTGAAAACATTGTACCTTGTTCAAAGAGATTAGAAAGATCATTTAGTTTATCTTTACCTGATACAATTAGTGTCATTGAGCCATCACCAATCAAAAAAATCATCAGGAAAAAAAAATAGGGGATATTAGTATTCAGCCGGCTTATATATATTATTTGTTGTATATTAACTAATTATAAATCATTAAATGATTTATAATTAGTTAATATAAATTTTAATTTATTTTGTGTGCTTTTTTTTTTATTAAAACAATATGTTAAAAAATAATTAAAAAAAGAGAGTGAGAAAGAAAAGGATTGTACAGGGTTCGGATATTGTGATTTGTTTGTTTGATTTACTTTTGTTGTAATAATGGAGTTGTATCACTTGCATCATCATTAATACTTGAATATACTTGTGAATTTTTAGATTGGTGTTGTTGATTTGATTGTAAAGTTGCAGTTGATGATAAATTTACATTTACATGATTAACTGGATAACATATATAAATATCTGGTGTATTTGTTTTTTCACCAGATTCCAATATAACATTTTCTGTTTCAATTCTAAAATTACGATCTGAATATTCTTTATTAAATTGATTAGCTAATTCAATCATACCAGCATAACACTAATAGATAACATCATATAAAGGAAAGAAAGTTAGTATAACCTTGTATGTGTATATGTATTGATAAAATATACTTACTTTTCTATTTTTAATTTTAACATACACTAAGAATGTACCAAATACTAAAATACATAAACCAAATGCAACCATAATCAAAGGTACATCAACAACACCTTTTTTAACACCACCATATATTGGAAGTAATGGTACTAAAACAAACAAGAATAGTACAATCCAAAATCCAGTTCTTCTTAACATTTTATAATATTTAAGATGTGCATCAAATTTATCAACAATTGAATTATACTCTTTACATGAAAGATAATCTACAAACTCTTGTTGATATTCTGGTTTAAATCCAACTTTATCCGTTGAAAATGACATAATAAATGGTATTTTATGTTTACCTCCTACATCTCTAATTGGTATTGATGTATGTTGTTGAGTTGATCCTTCTTCTTGTTCTTGTGGTTGGTGTAGAATCATTTTATAGTTGTATTATTATTATTGCTATATGTATACAATACTACTATTAATAAGATATAAATAAATAAAAAAGGTTTGACGTAACTTATTAAAAATAAAAATTTTAAAAAAAATAAAAAAAGATGATTTTGGAAAAAAAAAAAAAGATTGGATATTTTGCACCTCTTTTTGTATGTGAGTTGAAAAAGTTTAATATCTTCACATACAACAATTTTTTTTTTTTTTTTTTTTTTTTGCAAAAAAAATTTTAAAAAAAAATATAAATTTTAAAAAAAAATATTAAAATATTTTAAAAATAAAATTAAACAAAAAAATTATAATAATAAAATATATATAT
>JABXES010009089.1:0-12879 GCA_013375695.1 Dictyostelium brefeldianum | reverse complement strand
GATTTAAAAAAAAAAAAAAAAAACATAAAAATCAAATTATATGTACTTATTTGTAAATAAATTAAATTTTTTTTAAATAATTTTAAAAATTTTCAAAATTTACACGTTATAAAAGATTAAAACAAACACGTGTATTATAACATGTTTGTTGTGTAGTGTGTGGGGTTATTTGAAATGATTTTAAATTTTTTAAAAGACATTATCATAATAGTTAATAAAATAAATATAATTTTGAAAGAGAAGTAGTTAATCAATGAAAATACAACCATTTTTAGTGTTATATTTATTATTAACTTTATTTAAATATCCTCCCAATAAATAAGTTGTTTTATAATCACTTACTAGACAACATACAAATGGCCATGTACATATTTGAATTTTGTGCTCATGTGTTAATGTGTGCGTGTATGTACGTTTAATTTTATTTTGTTTTAGTAAATGGTAATATCTATAAAATCACACAAAGTGTGTGTTTTATACAAAGATTTAACCTAAAATAACAATACAAGATACTATATTAAATGACGATATTTTTACTTGAAACAAATAAATAATGATTTAATATTTTTGATTTAATTTTATTTTTTAAAAAAAACTGTATAAATTAAATTTTAAAAATATCAATTTAAATCATTAAAAAATCAAATACAAATACAAATATCAATATTTAAATATTTACAAACTTTTTTAATATATTTTTTAATACTACTACTACATATTTTTATTTTAAAAAAAAAAAAAAACTTTTTTAAATATTACTACCTCTAATCAAAATATCTTCATTTTAAATTTATTTATTCATTAATTAATTAATTAGTCCCTATACTATTACTTACTTCTTTCTTTAACTTCTGTCTCTTTAATTTAATTAATTTTCTTCTAAATTTTAAAAAACTACTCTTTCTCAAAATGTTATTCAGTATGTGATCTAAACGATAATAAACGGTTTGCTTTTTATATTTTGTTGATTGTTTTATATTTTGGATTTAATTTTTGAATCCTGGTCTATCTCAATTTGGTAATGGTTCTTCAAATAATAATAATTTAATTGGTTAAATCAAGATTTCAAGAAATTTTTAATTTTTTTTCAGTTTAATGTTTAAAGTTTTAAAATGGAATATTTTATTAAATTTATAATTTATTAAAATATTGGCAAATAATTATCAACCTATATTTTTATTTTATAAGAATGGAATTGGTTTAAAAAAGAAGAAAATATTGATGGATAATTTATTTTTTTTTTTTTTAAAATTAATAATTTTAAATTTTCCAAAGCTCAGATCAGTACACAACAATCACATATCACACATACACATTCCACACCGCCATTTTTTATTGTTTACTTTTATAATACTGTCTAAAATTACATTTATTAATTGTAATTTACTTTATTTTTTTTTCTCTATTTTTTTAGAATCATTAATCTCAATCTCAAACTCATCAAATAAATCTGTTGTTTCATCTGTAAACAATAAAACTGAAAATACCTTGTTATTCACTGAAAACGAAAGTGCCAGATACATGTACCAAAGAGAATTCTTCAGACCATAAACATATTGACTAAACGATTCATAGCGATATTCCATATTTTCTTTTGCCCTATTTATTTCTCCATTTGTGTCTCCCAAATCTATATAACCCTTTTCCCCTATTTCTAATAAATAAACATATGTAAATTTACCAATATTATAATAATAAATATTGTATTATTTTACAAAGTTAGTAATTATTTAATATTTAAAGAAATAATTATTAGTTAGTTTTAATTATCCTAAAAAAATAAAATCTAAAAAAGTATCCACACAAGTATTAAAAATACATTTAATACTACATAATCTATTAAATAAAAATGTGGCAAAAAAAATATAAAAATAAAAAAAAATATAAAAATAAAAAATAAAAAAAAGATATTTAAAACTATAAATAAAAATAAATATTAGTAATAAACTTGAAAATAATTTGTTCAGTATGTAATATTGTTAGAAACACTGTTGTACTCATATATATTAATATATATTAATATATATTTAAATAATACCAAATCGTCTTTTTCTTTTTCTTCTTATTCTAATAAATTAATCTACAAATGAATGTTCTTTTTCTTCTTCTTTCTAAAGTATGTTAAACAAAAAAAGCAAGTCTAGCAGTCAAGAAATATTTTAGCACCCAAAAAAAATAGAAAGAAAATTAAAATTAAACATAAAAATATAAAAATGATTGTATTATTTAATGGCAATATTAAAAAGATAATTATTGTTAATATTTTTTTTTTTTTTTTTTTATTTTAATCACACTTTTAATAAAAAAATAAAATAAATAATTAAAATTAATAAAACTTTACTTGTTGTATCTGTACTTATGTATAAATTAAAATAATCTTTTTTTTTTTAAAAAAAATTAAATAATTAAATTATTGTTAGAATAAATTTATATGCATGCATCAATAATATTACAAATAATCACGTGAGCCTTTAAATAAATAAAATTTTAATTAAAAATCAATGTTTCATATTCATCGTTTACATATAAATATGACATTTTATTAATTCCCTACATTGTTTCAAGCTAATTGTTGTACAAGATTGTACATTTTTATTTTTGTGTATAATTATTTATATTATTGTTTTAAACACCTCATGGATGATATCATTTTGGAAAACATACTTTCATTTTACTTTTTGTTGTGTGTTATTTTTAGAAAAGGTATTGGACAGGTATTTTAATAATTTGGAAGCAAATTTTTTTATTTTACAAATTTAATAAATTATTGTCAATTGACTACTGTCTTTTAAAATTACGTATTTGTTTTTACATAGTAATGCATACAACAAAATTTTATGACAGCCACATACTTTGAGATGTAATAAAAATAATACACACACTAAAATTTTAAAAATAAAAAAAACAATTCTAACTTGTTGTATCTATTTAATATTGTGGTAGTAGTGGTGAAAGTGCTGGACTAGTAATAGTAGTGGTATTAAGAAGAGCAATTTTTATTAATTTAAAATTTAAAATAATGTTATTAAAACACATCAACAACAATATTTTATTTATTTATTTTTTTATTGTTAGGTATCTATACTGAAATGCATATCAAAAACATAAATAAAAACATCCCCTCATTATTTCATACATGTAAATATTACAAATTTTCGTGAGCATTGTTCAGTTGTAATATGGATCTGCTAAATTTTTATATTATTTTCAAATTAACAATTCATGTTTAAAAGATGAGTGCTTGTGAAATTAAATTTTATTATTTAAATTAAATAAAAAAATTATTATTTAAACAAAATAAAAGAATATCACCTTATTTATTTATTATTTATTATTTATTTATTTATTATCTCAAAACCAAAATAATACAAAAATGTTATCTAGTATGTAAACAACGATATTTCTTTTCATTGAAATTATTATAAAATGAATTTAAATTTACTAATTTTAATTATTTTTATTTTTTTTAGAATCAATTATTAATTTAATTTCAACCTCATCAAGTTCATCATCATCAAGTTCAATTTCAATTACTCTAAGTAATTTAAATGAATTTACTATTAACCAAACTAGTTCAAGTACACATTTCACAATATTTACAAGACCATCAATGTATTCATTCTAAATAATTGAAAACAATTCCAAACAAAGTTTAAATTTAAAAATTATAATAAAAATTATTTATTTATTTATTTATTTATTTCAAAAAACATGTTATATTGTTTTAATTTTATTTATTTGAATTTATAAATAATAAAAGTTTCGCGTTTTTTATTTATTTGTTTTTTTATTATTTGTTATTATTTATTTGTCTATTTGTTATTTGTGTATTATTATTATAAATTGATTGATTCGAATTGGTATTAAAATATAAATTAAATATTAATTCCATTTGTAAATTTTTGATAAGAATCATAACTTGCGGTTGTCCAATTATTTAAACTTTGATTAACCAATGATAAAACGTAATCTTCACATTGTTCTGGTGTAGTAAGATCCAATCTAAAACGCTCTTTAAAAGAATCAACTGAAGATTCACCAGCTTTAACAATGAATGAAAGATTTGTATGTGGTAATAAAAGTTCAATCATCATTATAAATTCTTCTTGATGTTTTTTAACTTCAATGAAACCAGCAACCAATAAATTTGTAAAGTATTTAAAACGGTCACTTGAAACACCACCCATTAAATCAATAAATTCTTTGGTTAATTTGAATGGAGCTTTCTCGAAATTCATTGAACCAGGTGATGTTGAAAATATGAAACCATAATCAATGTGAATTAAATGACCACGTGTATCAATGAGTATATTACCATTATGTCTATCTTTAATTTGTAAAAAGTAACAAACCAATGAATAACCTGCAAGTGATTCAATGAATCCAGCTTGTGCTTTTGTAAATGATTTACTTTTTTCATCACCATAACATCTGATATAGTAATCCAATAGTGTAGTGTATGCAGTATCTTTTTTCTTTAAATTATCCAAAGAGATAGTATCCGGTACAGTTTCAATTAATCCTGAATCATGACCTGTTGCAACTACCAAATAAGGTCTTAACCAAATTGGAAGTTTACACTGTTTGAATATTCTATGAAATTGAGTAATCAATTGCATTGCCAATTGTTCTTGCCTTAAATCATCACCACTCTTTACAATGAATGATATTAATCCCCATCCTTTATGATGTGAAAATAATGATGTCTTGTAAATTCTATTTTCTTTTTGTTTCCACAATTCACCGAAAATCGTGTAAATTGGACTTGATAAATCTCTTTTCTTTTTTGGTTTTCTTGCAACCACACCACTACCTCTATTCTTTGTAATTGTAATAACTTTCTTTATGAATTTCTTTGTTTCTTTTGTAATTACATTATCTAATGGATTTGTTGATTTATTTTGTGATTGCGATGGTTGTTGTGATGATTGTGATTGTTCAATAAATGTTCTTGTTGTTGTAATTTTAGTTGTGTTTGGTGATATTGTTGTAATATTAGTTGAGTCATCAGTTGATTGTAGTGATGGTGATGGTGATGGTTGTGATGGTTGTGGTGGATTATGTAATTGGTCAACTTTTTCTTCTTGTACTTCTTCATCATAAATTTGTTGCAATTCATCAACTACAATACCAGTTTCTTTTTCATCTACCAATGTTTCTTCTTCTTCAATGACATAATCTTCTTGTTCTTCTTCTTCTTCTTCTTCTTCTTGTTCGTCATCATCTGAATCATCTTCATCTGAACTATCATCTTCTTCAAATAATTTTTCATCTGCTTCTTTTTGATAATTTGGATCTTGGTATAATAAAGAATCTGTACTTTTTTTAACTTCCAATACAATTAAAAATGGAATTCTATCTCTTGAATTTAAACAACATGCTTCTTCATGACATATTGATAATACTAGAAACGGTGGATAAACTGGTAAAAATATTTTATTCTCTCCTGAAAACATTTGATCATTCAATTGTTTTAAAATTACGCGTAATGTTACATTTCTCATGTCTCTTTGTTTGGATTTATCGGTTATCATTGGAATTGTCAATAGATATTTGGCAACTTTTGATAATATATTTATAAAATGAATCTCTGAATAAAATTGTTGATAATTAAATTTCTTTACAATCTTTTTAATTGGATTTGAAATTTGATTATTATTTGTAGTAGTTGTAGTTGTAGTGTTGTTTGTAGTATTACTGTTGTTGTTGAATGAACTTGTTGAAGTTGAAGGTGATAATGGTGGTGAATTAAATAGTGATGATGGTATATTTGAAACTAAATCTTCAACTACAATATTACTAGTTGTTGTATTACCATCATCGTTTTCTTCAACTTCAATTTGTAAAAGATCGAAAAAGAATGTATATGAGTTTGATGAAGTTGAAGCCAGCATTGGTTTATTTTGATTCTTTCCAGGATTGTTGATTACTGTACTAAAACTAAAATTATTACTACCAGATGGTGATAATGGTGGTGATGTTGTTGACGGTTGTTGTTGATGTTGTTGTAATGATGGTGATGATACTGCTGGTGTTGATGGTGGTGCCGCTGGTGGTAATACTTGACTGTTTGATAATTTTACAAAAGTTTCAACTTCATCATCAATCATTGAAGTTGATGATTGTTGTTCTATCCAATTCTCTATAATTAATGTTGAACTATCTGATAATTGATCTAGTGAATGTCTTTCTTTTTTCTTTATATTTGATGGTAAATAATTTAAATCATTAAATCCATTATAATGACCGTTATTATTACCATTATTTAAATTACCATGGTTGTTCCCATTACCATTACTACTACCATTACCATTCATATTATTTATATCTACACCTGAAAAGAATGTATCCTGTGATCCAATTGACGCAAGTTCACATCTTTTCCATAAATATTTTGCATTGTTGTATGTTTTTGGATGATTATCTTTAACTATTGATTCAATTAAAAAGAATGATTGTGCTGCAATAATAAATGATGCTCTACATTTCTCTAATAACATTGTAACAATTGGCTCATGATTATAAACTATACAAACATGACTAAAAAGTTTATATATATTTGACAATAATTAGTATATACTAATGTACAAGTATGTGGTATGGATATTAATGTGATATGATACATACACTATTTGAGGTAAATAAAATTGAAAATCTTTATCTGGTAATTTCAATATCTTTTCACAAATATGTTCTTGAAGTGTATTCTTTTCAATACTTTTTTGAAGCCACATCATACATAAATCAATTGAAGATTCTTTTAATGGATTGTTAAATGTTTTACTATAGTTACTTGACCCACCACAACTACTAGTTGTACCAGTTGTTGTAAATCCAATGAATGAATTATTGTTATATGAATTGTTATGTGATATGTTGTTGTTATTGTTGAAACTATTCATATTGTTATTATTAGAGTATGAACTAACCACAACAGTACCTTCATCATCATTATCATCATATTCATCATTATCGCTATCGTTTATAGTTTCACTAATAACACTACTATCACTACCGCTATCACTACCAATTTCTGATGAATTTTTAATTGTATTCTTTTTCTTCTTTATTATAACTTCATTATCATTCCATCTTTTATTTGTTAATTGTTCACCCATTGATGTTGTTGTTGTTGTAGTAGTTGTATCCATAATATTTTCAATTGTTGTCATGGTTGTTTCTTTTCTTTCTTTCTTTTTATATACAATTATGAAACAACATGTATATGCGTGTATATGTATGTATTACTTTTTGTTTATGTATGTGTGGTGTATGAAAGTACGTGTAATTTTATATCTAAAAATATCGTGTTTTTTTTAAAATATCATTAGTTATTAATAATGCTTATTTAACTATATAGTTTTGGTTGCGTGTTCCTGCGCTATATATTGTATTTGTGAAAAAAAAATCGAAACCTGAAAATTTAAAATAAAAAAAAAAAAAAAAGAAATAAAATAAAACCAAAAAAAATAAAAATATCGGTGATTTTTGTTTATTTGTGGGTTATATTAAAAAACAACACTTACTAAATAATAGATAAATATTTATAACAACAATAAAATTACAATAATTATTTATATGACGATTACTTTTTATTTAATTATTTCTATTTTTAAAAATGTAATTGTTGATGTTGTTTGTTGTTATTGTTTTCAAGCCCAGTGCGAAGAGGTGTGACGAAATTAATGAAAAAAAAAATTCCAAACAAAAAAAAAACAGTTGAAATTGTGAGATCTCTATAACGCCGTCCCCTGGGTAAATTTTATTTTTGTTGTGTATTTGTTGTACATTTGTTTTAAATTATTGAATGTCTTTTACTTGAACTTGATTCATTACCTCTATTAAATTTACCATAATCTAATAATGAATTTCTTGTCATTCTGGTTGGTCTTTCTTGGAGTACACTTTTTGTGGTGACTGTTGTTGTAGTTGTTTTTTGAATTAATTGTGTTTTTGCTTTTTTACTGCTACTGGTTTGTTGTGGTGATTTTATAAATATTTTTTTTTGTTTTGGTGCCATTGTTTGTTGTTGTTGATGTTGGTGATATTCTTGATATTGTTGATCAATTGATTTTCTTTTTAAACTAATATTATTGTTACTATATCTATTTGGTCTTGGTGCTTCTTCCTCTTCTACTTCACTTTCTTCCTCACTTTCCTCTTCACTTTGTTCAACTTCTTCCTCACTGTCAGCTTCTTCACATCCAATTATTTGTGGAGGAGGAGTAGGTATTATTTTTTTAATTGGCGTAGGTGTTTTTTTAACTATTGTTGTGGTTGATTTTTTAGAGGAGGTAGGAGTTGGTGGTGTTATTTTTTTTGGTGTTGCAATTATTAATTTATTTACAAATATGAAAGGATGAATGAAATCACGATTGAATGTTGTGGTGGTTGTTGAAAAATAAAAATGATGATTACAAATTGAAAAAATTGTTTTTGGTTTTAATTCAATTTCTAATTGATTGAAATAATTTTTAATGAATCCAATTTCAACACTACCATTTGCAACATTATCAATTAAATAACATTTTTCAACTTCACCTTTTGATGTATATACTTTAATCTTTATATGTTTTTTAAATATATCTTCTTCTTTTTGTTCTTCTTCTTTTATTTCTTTTTCTTCTTGCTCTTCCTTTATTTTTTCTTCTTCTTTATCTGCACCATCTTCCATTTTTGAATCATTATCAATTATAACTGGTTCTAATATTTTATTATTATCATGATTTTTAATTATAACTAAATTTGTATTATCTGAACCAATTGAAAATGTATTTTTTATGACTGGAATTGATCCAATTTCTATGAATTGTTGTTCTGAATTACCATTTGGTGATTGTTTTTCTAATATTATAATTTCCCCTAAAAATGGTAAATTTATAGACATATTTCAGTAATGCGATGATGACAAATAAATTAATAAAAAAATGAAAAATTAAAAAAAAAAATATAGAAAAAAAAAAATTTTGGAGGTAAATTTAAATTTAAAGTATGGCATTTTATTTATTTTGAAGTATGTGGATTAATTTGAGAATTTATTTTATTTGAAGTATCTATATTCTTTAATATTTCAATAATTTTCAAAGCGAATTGTACAGTTACACCAGCACTTGATGCTGTTAATATATTCTTTGAATTATCGTATACTAATGATTGATCTAATAATTCAATTGAATCTGACATAAATTGATTACAACCAGGATAATATGTAACTTTAACACCATTTAATAAACCAATTTTACCTAAATACTGAGGCGCTGCACAAATAGCAGCAATTAATTTACCTTTTTGATTAAATGTTTTTAAAATTTCAACCAATTCTAAATTATCTTTATTCAATAGTTGTGATTTAACACCTGGTCCACCTGGTATTATAATTGTATCATATTGTTCTTGTTCTTGTTTAAATTGTGTAAATTGTGATTCTGCTACAATTTCAATATGATGTGATCCTTTGACCAATTTATTGTTATCCAATGATGCTAAAGTTACATTGATATCAGCACGTCTTAATAAATCAATTGTAGTAACGGCTTCAATTTCTTCAAAACCATCAAATAGTAAAATTGCTGCTTTCATATTTATTTATTTGTTTGTTATTTGTATTATAGTACCACTTGCACACATGCAAAAACAATAAAAAAATAAAAAAAAAATTTTCTTTTTACAATTTTTTAACTAAATTAAAAGTCACCTTTATTATTTATTTAAATAATTGATTGATTTAAATTCTTAAAATATGGATGTTTCATAGCTTCGCGAGCAGTTAATCTTTGAGTTGGATCATATTTTAAAAGTTTATCTAAAAAATCTATTGCATCTGGTTGTGCAATATCATCATTTTCATATGGTATATATCTTTCCCAATTACTTTTTTGTCGACTGTATCGCAAATTTAAAAGAACATATTAGTATTATATTTATATATAGTATTTATATGATTTTAAAATTTACATACGGTTTAATTAATGATAATTGTTCATCAGATAATGATAAACCAAATTTATCTAAAAATTTATGCAGATCATCGGTACCGAGTACTTTAACGATTTTTAATAATTGATCATTATTATCACCACCATTAAAGAAAGGATCTCTATCTAAAATTAAACCAGCAAATAAACAACCCAATGACCACATATCTAAAGAATAATCGTAATCATACATATTTACCAATAATTCTGGTGGTTTAAAATGACGAGATGCAACACGAACATTATAGTTTTTACCTGGATGATAATATTCTGCTAATCCCCAATCAATGAGGAATAGTTTTCTTGCTGAATGATCGATTGCTATATTCAATGGTTTTATATCTCTATGAATTATACCTTGAGAATGAGTGTAATCAATTGCTTTCAATAGTTCAAACATGTAATATCTAATTTCGTGATCTTCAAGAGTGTAAACTAACTCTCTAATATCTGTTTTATTTACAAATGGGAATATCAAACTACAAACCTTTGAAGCAGGATCTTTAACTGTATCCCATAATGGTATTATATTTGGTCCACCACTTAAACTCTCTAATATCTTGATTTCTCTTTTAATCTTTAATTTTTGAACTGGTTTTAACACTTTGATAACAACTGGTTCATCGGAATTCTCTGTATCAACACCACTAAACACTTCACTATATTTACCACGACCAATCTTTTTAATAACTTCATATCTTTCTACATTTCTCCAATTTATACGATACGATTCATAATCGTAATATTCCTTTGGTTGATTTGAATTTACATTTGTATAAACTTTTGATATATTTTTTAAAATTCTACCATCTTCATTATTAATTGTTTGTTGTTGTTTTTGCTGTTGAAGTAATAATTGTTCTTCTTGTTTCTTTTTTTCTTCAATTTCTTTTTGTTTCTTTTGTTGTTCTTCAAATTGTTGTTGTTGTAATTGTTTTTGTTTTAATTCGTTTTGTTGTTGTTGTTTTTTATTTAGTGAATGAGATGGATTTGCATTCATAAATTCATTGATATCTTTTTCAATATCACTTTGAGGTGAACCACCTGTACTACCACCTAAACTATTACTACTAACTGATGAATGATGTACTTCTGATGCATCTGATGATTGTAAACTACAACTATAATGTTGTTGTGTTGAACTATGCTTTTTATTACATTTGCTACAATCAATTTCATCTAAATTTGTACTATCACTTTCATTTATATTATTATTACCACTATTATTACCACTATTACTATTTCTTATATTATTACTATTGTTATTGTTATGATTACCTCTACCATGATTTCTATGATGATGTTTTTTATTCGAATTTGTTGTGTTTGTTGTAGTTGTTATTGTAGTTGTCGTTGTACTATTATTATTATCGGTTTTAGTTGTTTTTGATGAATTTGAAGATTTAACTGCAACTCCACCTATATATCCAATGATTGGTACAATTAAACAAGGCGAAGAATATGGTGAATATGGATCAACATATCCAAATATAACTACAAATAAAACACAAATTAAATATAGGATAATAAATTGATTATATCCCATCTATAATACCATATATTATTATTTATTATTATTGTTTATTATTTATTATACAGTATTATTACTATTAGTTTTTATATTATTTATAAATTTTAAATTTAAAAAAATAAAAAAAGATTTTTTTAAAAATTATTATTATAACTATTATTACACTATTATTATATAATTATAATTTATTTAAAAGACTAAAAAAAATTAAATAATATTTATGAAAAAAATAAAAAAGAAAGGTTTAAATGTGTTGAGTGAGTGGGTAATAAATATATAAAAAACAACTATTGTATATCTGTTATCTTAAAAAAAAGCATAATTTATTAGTTTTTTTGAAATAAAGATATGTGTTATAACAATGTATATGTAATATATATGTATAATATATATGTATACAAAGGTGAAACAATATTGAATATAACAAGTTAATGTTATCAAAAATTTGAAAAACAAAATATAATTATTATTATATCGTTATTATATATATTTAAATATTTAACACACAAAAAAAGTAAAAGTTTTATTCTTGGGAAATTTGGGTTTTTATGTGTGAATGTGGGCGTATTTGTGTGTGTTTTACACATAATTAAAAAAAAAAAAAATGTTGGACTCCAATAAAAAAGATCTTTGCCGTTTTAAGATATTACTTACAATATAAAAAAGTATGTGTATTTGTTTGAAATTTGCAGTTGCTCCTGTAGCCCAAATTTATATAAATTGATTCTGTTTATAGAATGTGTTTATTATAGATCATAAATAAAGTAATATATTGTTTTGTTTATTGTTGTGTATGTATTGTTGTAATTGTACAATTGTATGATTTTTTGAATTGAAAAAAAAAATAACAACTGTCGTGTGAAATTTCTTTTTTTTTTTTTCTATTTTTTTATTTTTTATTTTTAAAATTCAAAATTGTATGTTAAATATCTAACGACATCTGTGGGAAATATTGAAATTACATCCATTCTATGATCCAATATTAATACATTTAAAACCAAATCAAACATAATATATTTTTATTAATAGCGTATAGTAACGTATGATGTATATTGTGTGTATGCATGTGTGCATGACTTTATTTAAAAAGTAATAATTTTTTGATTTGATCCTTGCTTTTTGGAAGTTTATATTTAATTTTGGTAAAAGTTACATCCTTTACTATACTCAAGAAAGTATAAGATCATCCATCAGCATCAAATAGTTATTGATTTTAAATAAAACATAGGCACTTTGTACACATAAAATTAAATGTATGACTTTTTTTTTTTTTTTTTTTTTTTTTTTTTTTTTTTTTGTTTTATTTTTGATTTTTTTTTTGTTTAAAAAAATAAAATAATAAATATTAAAAATAAAAAATTTAAAAAAATTTAA
>JABXES010009078.1:0-12905 GCA_013375695.1 Dictyostelium brefeldianum | reverse complement strand
AAAAAAAAAAAAAAAAAAAAAAAAAAAAAAAAAAAAAAAAAAAAAAAAAAAAAAAAAAAAAAAAAAAAAAAAAAAAAAAAAAAAAAAAAAAAAAAAAATTCGTATTTTTGAAGGTGACCCCACACGCTAATAATTTATATAAATAGCCATTTTTCCCAGTTTTTAATTAAATATTGTATATATACATATATAGTAATAATATTAATAATAATAACAGAATAAATAACTTGTATAGTAATAGCATCACTATAGTAAAAAGGAAAAATCAAATAATCTAATCTTTTTCCTAAAAAACAAAAATAAAAACAACAAAACACACACAACACTACTCATAAATAAATTATAAAATTTCATTTTATTTTTGACGACAGTACAGTACCACTACACAAAAACTATAACATACCAACACAAATTTAGTTATATATATAAAACAACAATAATATTACAGAATGGTATCATCAACATCAAAGGAAATTAAAAATGTAATTGAAAAAACGTTGGGAGATAAATCAAAGGATATCGATGAAACAATTATTGATTATATGGCAGGTGTTTTTGAAGATGAAGGTGTAACAAGTGATATGGACGAATTAATAGAGATATTATCACCATTGTTATTGGATACAGCATTTGTAGATGATGAACAAGAAGTAGTAAACGAAGCAATCAATGGTATTGTTGAAGCATTGGTATCAGCAAAATTGATAACCATTAAAAAGAAACAAACCATCACTCAATTGCTTCAACCAATTGCACTTCAAAGATTGGATGATCGTGTTGGTGCAGCAGTTGGTTGGATGAAAGCAGAAGAAGGTATTTCCATTGTAAACAAAGATCAATTGGAAGCCAATGAAAAACGTTATAATGCAAGAAAAGAAGCACGTCTTGCAAAGGAAGAAAGAAAAAAACTTCGTCAAAATGCAGCATTAGCAGCATTAAATCAATTGAAAGAACAACAAACTATGGCAGCATCAGCAGTACGTGGTACAAATCAATCACGTGATATCCACGTTGATACTTTCAATCTTACATACGGAAAGAATGACTTGATTATAAATTCAGATCTCAATTTGAATTATGGTAGAAAATATGGTTTAATCGGTCGTAATGGTACAGGTAAAACCACATTACTTCGTCATATTGCATCAAGAGAAATTGGTATCGACAATAATTTATCAATTCTCCATGTTGAACAAGAAGTAAATGGTAATGATACAACAGTAGTTGATTGTGTATTGGAAGCAGATGTTGAAAGAGAACGTTTACTTGCAGATGAACGTCGTTTAAATGCTCTCCCAGAAAATGAAAAGAATAATTTATCAGCAAAATTAACAGCAATCTATGAACGTTTAAATGTTATTGATGCGCATACAGCAGAAGCAAGAGCCGCAGCAATTTTAAATGGTTTAGGTTTCACAGAAGATATGCAACAACAACCAACCAAATCATTTAGTGGTGGTTGGAGAATGAGAATTTCATTGGCACGTGCACTTTTCATTCAACCAGATGTATTGTTATTGGATGAACCTACAAATCATTTGGATTTGTTTGCATGTCTTTGGTTAGAATCATATTTGGTAAATTGGAATCGTACATTGGTTATTGTATCGCATCAACGTGAATTTTTAAATGCAGTTTGCACTGATATCATGCATTTAAACAACAAGAAAATCGATTATTACAAAGGAAATTACGCTGTATTTGAACGTACTCGTTCCGATCGTCTCAAAGCTCAACAACGTTCATTCGAAGCACAACAATCTCAAAAAAAACATATTCAAGCATTTATCGATCGTTTCCGTTACAATGCTAAACGTGCTAAAATGGCACAATCTCGTATTAAACAATTGGAACGTATGGATGATATTTCCGAAGTATTGGATGATCCAACTGTAACACTTCAATTTTTAGAACCTGAACCATTAACCCCACCAATTTTACAATTCCAAGATGTCTCCTTTGGTTACACACCAGATAAACTTATTTTTAAAAATCTTAATCTTGGTATTGATATGGGAAGTCGTGTTGCTTTGGTTGGTGCAAATGGTGCTGGTAAAACAACACTATTACGTTTACTTTGCGGTGAACTTGAAGAAAGTGGTGGTTTAGTAATTCGTCATGGTAAATTAAGATTCTCTCGTTTCTCTCAACATTTCGTCGATCAATTGGATCTTTCCAAATCACCACTTGATAATTTCCTCACTCGTTATCCAGGTACAAATGCACAAACTGCTCGTTCTCATCTTGGTAAATTTGGTTTATCTGGTGATTTAGCTCTTCGTACTGTAAATACATTGTCTGGTGGTCAAAAAAGTCGTGTTGTATTGGCTCAAATCTCTTACACTAAACCACATATTCTCTTGTTGGATGAACCTTCCAATCATTTGGATATTGATACCGTAGATGCACTTTGTCATGCTCTTAATGTATTTGAAGGTGGTATCTTGTTAGTATCTCATGATGAAAGATTAATTTCTTTGGTTTGTGATGAAATTTGGTATATTGATAATAATGAAGAATCTGAAACTAAAGAAGTTAAAAACTTTGATGGTGATTGGAATGATTATAAAAAACAAATTTGGAATCTTTAAATAAAATATTAAAGATGATAATAATAAACTTGGTAAATTATTAAATTAATAATAATAAAATAAATAGATAAATAAATAAATAAAAAAATAACAATAATAAATAACAATATAATAATTAAAAAAAAAATTAAATAAAAAAAAAAAGCGATTATATAAAAATAACAAAATACATCCTCTTAATCTCTTGGAATTGAAAGATTGAATCCATAATTTTATTTGGATGTGAAAAATATGAGAATACAGCGCCTAAAGCTGGTTCAATTAGAACTGTTTCAACTTTTTATGGTGAATCTAAAGCCAAAAATTATAATAGATTAACAGAAACTTTGAAAATTGGATTTAAAAAAGGAGTGTTTTAGTGGGTAGCAGTTTTACATATAGACATGTCAGGTGTGAATGCTCGATTGACTTCATGATGATAGCGAAGAACACTTTCAACATCATTGCAAACCTTCTGTTGTTTGAAATGATTTTTCACTGTTTTGTAACCTAAATTTACAAAATTACCATTTCTACAATATTGATCAAAAACAAGTAATTCATAAAAACAAAAGGGACCCCAATTAATACTATTAATTACTACGCAAAAAAAAGAAGGAGAGAATTATAAACGTTTATTGATATTTACTATGTGTTGTTGCTATAGTAGTAATATTGTTAATCCAATTTTGTAAAAGACATAACACCATAACTAACAGAAGAATCTTTTTGATTAACAGCTTTACTTGATTGTTCATAATAAATGGATGAAATTTCATAATTGAATTTACTGTTTTTAGCAATCCACAACATAACAGCAATTGGGCATCTACCACAAATTGTATTTTTAGTTTCACGTAAATATTTTGAAAATTGTAATGGATCACCAGTTTCAATGGTTTTCATTGCTTTTTTATCCAATTCTTCAATGTATTTATAAATTGGTACTTGACCACCACCATTTTCATATTTAGTGTAACCAAATCTTTCACCCCAATGACAAAAATCTGATGATATAATAAAAAAGTTATCAGGATCATCAAAATATGGTGCTAATATATTACCATATAATTCTTCAAGATCACTTGATAAATTACCAACCATAATTGGTACAATTGTTAAATCTGATAAAACTCTGTAACCATTTGTGCTTTTTGTTAGTTAATGATAGTAACTGTCAATATTAATAACAATAAACAAAATAATTACTTTTCAGCCATTTTAGCGATATATGGCAATTGCATTTCTAAACTATGTTCATCTTCATCAACACTTTTAGTATTCCAAACAAAATTACCTGTACTATATAATTGTTTTAAAGTATCTTTATCAACTTTTAAATTACCCAATGGTGTTTCAAATGTATCTAATCGAGTTAAACCACATGATTTCATATATACATGATGTGATGGTCCTAATATAAATATTCTTTTACTATAATAATGTTACGATACAAAGTGTTAGTACATCACATGTATATATTAAAATGAATTGATAGCTTACAATTTTTCAGGAATTAAATTAATGTAAGCATAAGATGCTGCTCTACCACTATATGAATAACCTGCGTGTCTGTAAGCTTTATTCTTAGTATATATATTAAATCAACTGATTTAATGAAAATATATAAGATAAATGAAAACTTACGGTGAAATGATTGATTTAACAGAACTATTTAATCTCGCAACACCACTTAACCAATCTGATAATTGTTTGTCTAGTTTTTGTGCATTTTCTAAATACCAACTACCTGCGTGTGTACAATCTCTAATCATGATGATGAATGATCAAACTTTTATATATGTGTGTATTTATATATTTACAAATAATAATGAATAGAATCTATTTACAATAAAAAACAACAACTATAAAACTAAACAAATAATATTTACAAAAGATATATATATACAATGGGATATGAAACAACGATTAAAAACTAAAATTAATAAAGAAAAAAAATTGTGTTGGGGTTTGTGGAAAAAAAAAATTTAAAAAAATAAATTAAAATTAATTTACAAAAAAGTGTGAAATGTAAATTTATATCAGAAACAATACAATGAGTGTATGAAATTTAACATGATAACCAAATGATTTATCTATCTTAAATAATATCAATCTTTATAACCTAGTACCTACTTCTAAATAAATTATTCAATAAAGTGTGATTGTATGTCTTCTGTTGTTTGTTGTTGACTAACTTTTTATTTTCTTTTTTATATACATGGATATCCATTTATAAATACATGTTTTAAATTGTATGTGCGTGTGTGTTGTGTATATGCTATATTATCCTGTATTGTATTGGTGTTATTATTGATATTGATATTGATATTATTCTTTAATATATTTAATTAAACCATCCTTTTTTTTCAGTTTGAGCAGGTTCATCAGGGGTTTCAGTTGCTGGTGGTGGTCTATTTGAAATCTTTGATTGTACTTTTACAAATGTATCCATCCATTTTTGAACGCATCTTTCTGCGCATACACTTTCACCAACATTTAAATCACCTTCACTATATTTATTAATACATTTTGCTGAACATGCATCTAAAATACTATTATATATATATATGATATATGATATGTATGTGATATATGATAAATGAATATGTTGGTAATGAAGGTATATTGGGGTTATTATTATGATCATTTATTTCTTCATTTTTTTGTAATATCTATAATGATATATGTTGATAATTTACCCTGAAAACATTTTTGAAATCATTTTCATTTCCATTAATTTTACTTCAACATCATCCATTGTTTCTTGTTATATATCTGTATTTAATTTTAATAAACTTTTTAAAAAAATGAAAAATTTGAAAATAATTTTTTCGTAAAACGAAATAAAAAAAAAAAAAATGAAAATTAAAAAAAATTATTCAATGACAAATAAATGACGATCAACAATAAATTCCATTTAAAGATCAAATTGGTATATTCAAGTAACTATAAAAATAAAAAAATATTTTTGTATTATTGTTTTACAAATTTGCTAAAAAGAAAGATAAACCTATTAATTTGATATTTACATAACATACATATAATAATCAGTTTTAAAAAATGAATCTGATTGAATTATATAATTTATGATCTCAAATGAGCATTTCTCTTCACTTGTTGAATTGTTTAAACCTTCTGGAAACTCTAGTTGACCATTGATACCATCACACCATAATGTTTGATATTGTTCTATCAATATTAAATTATTACCGAAATACCACCAAGAATCATTTGAAAAATGTTGTGTCGGTTAATGAATAACCAATATAATACAGTGACTGATTTAATATACATAGTTATTGGAATTGTCATTTTAAACCCTATTGGAAAACGTATGGATGAAAACATAAATTGGATCAATTCTAAATCATCAAAACTAATTATTAAACCACAAAACAATGGTAATGATATTGTTGATACTAATGGTAAAAAAACTGCTACAAATTTTAATTGTTCCTTTCTATTTGTACAATGTGAGAATACGAAATCTAAATCTTGTTTATCCATTAAATTAATTTCTACTTCATTGAAAAATTGATCTAAACTATAGTTGTAATGTAATTCAAACATTGAATTATAATCTGCAAATTTAAATGCCATTATAAATTGATATTGTTGATATCCTGGTTCAAAATAAACTTGAATGTCATTGTTGGTAATATTAAAATAAAGACTTAACATTCCATTTACATCTTGATTGGTATATTCATAATATAAATCCAATAATTTACCAATGATATCTCTATTTGATTTTTGTTGAATTTTGATTTAAATTGACCATCCAATTTTAATTGAATTTCAAATATTACTATTACACCAATGTTGAATATAATTGAACCATCATTATTATTATTTTTACTGTTACTGTTGTCGTTGTTGGTGGTAGTTGTTGTTTTTTTGTTGCTAATATTAATTTACCAATTTGAATTAATATTTTTATTGATGTTGATTCATCAATTGGATTTGATTTTAAAACATTTAAAATCAAACTATCTTTGATTTCATCTGTTTCTTCTACCACCTCTTTATTGATATCAACAATATCTATATTGTGCAAATAAAATAATGATTTGATTATATTTGTTGAACCAGTATCACCGTACGTTTACATTTTCTATCATTGATTGAACTGATATAATTGAACGATAATCTACACGTGATTATACATATTTGACATTGTTTCTTTAAATATGTTATTATTTCTAAACACTATTGTTTTTTCATTGTTTGTTTCATCGTATTCATAAAGTTGATATCTGGTTTAATTTTCTAATGGTAATTCTTTATTATTATTGCAATTATTTTTGTTATTATTATTGTTATTATCACTGTAACTATTAATATTTTTGTCTTCTTCTCTCTGCTTTTTTGTATTTATTTCATTTGACATTGAGTGATGAGTTAAATTTTATTTGTTGTGTATTTTTTTTGTGTAATCAACCAAACTTGTGTATGATTTATAATATTTAAAAAAATAATAATAAAAAAAAAAATTAATTAACCACTTGTTTGAGATTTAAAAAGGCGTCATTATTGTTTTTTAATTTTTCATTTTATAAATAAGAAAATTCAAAATAATAAAGATATCATACAAATATATTTATATACAAATATTTACAAAAAACAACGACTTTCAGAAAAAATAAAAAAAAATAAAAAATTTTGAAATTTGAAAAACATCCATTGAACAACAATAAACATGGCAGACAATAAATATCCAGCAGAACATCCAAGAACATTAATACCAGAATTATGTAAATTATTTTATAATAATGGATGGGTAACAGGTACAGGTGGTGGTATATCAATTAAATTGGGTAAAGAAATTTATATTGCAGCATCGGGTGTTCAAAAAGAAAGAATATTATCAGACGATATTTTCGTAATGAATGAAAATGAAGAAGAAATATCGGCACCACCAATTGAAAAGAAATTAAAAGCATCACAATGTACTCCATTATTTTTTAATGCATATAGACATAGAGATGCAGGTGCTGTAATTCATACTCATAGTAAATGGGCTGTCATGTGTACACTCTTATATCAAACTGAATTTATAATCACTCATCAAGAAATGATTAAAGGTGTTTTATCTGGTCATGGTCCTTCTGCTAAATATTTACAATATTTTGATAAATTAGTTGTACCAATCATTGAAAATACACCACATGAAAGAGATTTAAAAGAAAGAATGGTATTGTATATATAAAACAACAACATATAATATTAACAAGTAGTATTACTATTACATTTATTAACCAATAATATGTATTATTACCAGCATAAAGCAATGATTAAATATCCAGAAGCAAATGCAATTTTAGTTAGACGTCATGGTGTTTATGTTTGGGGACCTGATTGGGTAAAAGCAAAAACAATGTGTGAATGTTTAGATTATTTATTTGAAATTGCTGTAAATATGAAACAAATGGGCATTGATCCAACTTTAGTACCTGAAGAAAATGAAGAATGTTGTTATGGTTGTTAACAAAATAATAATTCAAATAAAACAATAAATTAATAAAACAATTGAAAACAAATAATTTATTTTTGTTTTTGTTTTTATTGCATTTGTCTAGCAACTAATTGAGAATAAGCACCATTTAATGCTAATAAAGATTGATGATTACCAATTTCAACAACAGTACCATCTTTAATTACTGCAATTATATCTGAATCTATAACTGTTGATAATCTATGTGCAATTACAATTGATGTTCTACCTTTACATACATTATCCAATCTATAAAAAATAAATGAATGATCAGTATATGTTTAATTAAACATTAAAATGATTCATATCATATACATACGCCTGTTGAACAATTTTTTCACTAACATTATCAAGTGCTGAAGTACTCTCATCTAATAATAATACTTTTGGATTACGAACGATTGCACGTGCAATTGCAACACTTTGTTTTTGACCACCTGAAAGTTGAGTGAATTTATCACCCAATTGAGTATTATAACCTTCTGGGAATCCTGTAATGAAATCATGTGCATTTGCTGCTTTAGCTGCTTCAATAACTTCTTCCATTGTTGCATCTTTCTTACCGTAAATAATATTTTCAAAAATTGAAGCTGAAAAGAGACATGGTTCTTGACCTACTAAACCAAAGTTACTTCTTAACCAATTTAAATTCAATTCTTTAATATCAATTCCATCAATTGTAATTGTTCCTGATGATGGATTATAAAAACGTTCAAGTAATGAAATAACTGATGATTTACCACCACCACTATCGCCAACAAGTGCTATTTTTTTACCTCTTGGAATTGATAGATTGAATCCATTAAATACAAGTTTATTTGGACGTGATGGATATGAGAATACAACATCTTTAAATTCAATATCACCATGTAATTCTTGTGGTTTTTCGCCATTTGTTGAAAATGGATCAATCAATGAAACACGATCAATTAACTTGAATATTGCAAGTGCTGCAGTTTTACATTTAGCCATGTCAGGTGCAAATGCTGCACTTTGGCCAATAGACATAGCACTCATGATGATAGCAAAGAATACTCTCATCATCATTGCGAAACCTTCTGTTGTTTGAAATGATTTTTCACATTGTTCCAATGTTAAGTAACCTAAATTAACAAAATTACCATTTCTACAATATTGATCAAGTGTTGATTCTTTAGCTGGCCATTCACCTGCATCAACTAATTTACCACCATACCAATATGTTAATGTATAAATAAAAAACAATGTTGCTTGAGAAAATCCAAATGATAAACCACTAATATTTGATTTTTTAAATGCATTTTTCATTGGTTTTTTTAGGCAAACTCTAAACTTTTCCATAATTTTATTTTCACAAGTGAATGATGCAACTGTACGAATTCCACCAATTGCTTCACTTGCAACTTGACCACATTCACCATATGCTTCACTTCCTTTTTTTGAAAAACCTTGGAAGAAATCCATTTCTACTTTTCCTGCAAAACCAATAACTGGAACACATGCAAGCACAACCAATGTTAATTTCCATCCACTAATAAATGCAATAACTAAACCAGCAACAGTGCTAACTAAATTTTGAACTAATAAACCTAAACGCTGACTTGTCATACCTTGAACTAATGTTGATTCAGTTGCTAAATCTGCTGTTAATTTACCAGTTGAATTTTCAGGTAAATCAAACCAACCAATATCTTGTCTCATAATTGATTGGAATGAAAATCTACGTAATTTGTATGTTAATTTTTCACCAATGTATGTAAAACAATAAATTTGAATAAGATTTGCTAAACATGCCACAACTGCAAGTAAAAGAAACCAAAGTGCCATATTTCTTGAACGACGTCTTAATTCATCTGGATCTTGTTCTTGGAAAATAGCGAGAATTTCACTGAAAATGATACTGAATACAGGCATAATTGCACCATTAAGACTTGATCCAAGTGAACCTAATAAGAAATAAGGCCAATCTTCTTTATTCATCTTTAAAATACGACCAATTGGAACAGATTTAACTTTTTCTTTTTTCTTTTTATCTTTTGCATCACCACTAACCAATGCACTTGTTAAATCTTCTTTACCAAGTGTGCTAGATGACATTTCTGGTGTATTTGAACCACTTGCTTTATCAGCACCACTTTTCTTTTTCTTTTCTTTACCATCTTCACCATTTTGTTGACGATTAACTAATTCTGTATAAACACCATTCAATGCAAATAATTCATTATGAGTACCCTGCTCAACAATTGATCCACCTTTAACTACTGCAATTACATCTGCATCAATAATAGTTGAAATACGATGTGCAATTACAATTGTTGTACGACCTTGCATTAATTTATCAATTGCTTGTTGAACTAATTCTTCGTTTATTGAATCAAGTGCACTTGTTGCTTCATCCAATAATAATACTTTTGGATCACGAATCATTGCACGAGCAATTGCAATACGTTGTTTTTGACCACCTGAAAGCATTACACCTTTTTCACCAACTCTACAAATATATGAATTTTAAATTAGTATTTGTATTTCCAAATGAAAAATTACTACCCATTATGACACAGAAAAATACCGTGAGCACGTCACCACCTTGTCAAAGGTCTATCAGGAACTGGACTCCATGTTTTATCAACAATATTATTTTATATAAACTTACTGTGTATCATATTTATCTGGTAAAGCGGAAATGAAATCATGTGCATTTGCAACTTTACAAGCTTCAATAATTTCATCCAATGTTGCATTTTCATTACCATAACGAATGTTTTCAGCAATAGTATTTGCAAATAACGTTGGTTCTTGACTAACTAAACCAATGTGTGAACGTAATGAATGTACATTTATATCTTTTATATTTATACCATCTAAAAATATATCTCCTTCATCTGGATTATAAAATCTTTCTAAAAGACCAATTACAGTTGATTTACCACCGCCACTATCACCTACAAGTGCTACTGTAGTACCCCTTTTAATGGTTAAATTGAAATTATTAAATATTTTAACGTCTGGACGAGATGGATATGAAAAACCAATATTTCTATATTCTATATCACCTTGAACAACATCAATCTTTGTACCTTCTTTTGAGAATGGATCAATCTTTGAAACACGATCTAATACTTCATATATTTTATATGCTGCACCCCTACCATTTGCAAATGATGCTACATTTGGACTTGCTTGACCTATAAAAAAAAAAAAAAAAAAAGTTAGAAATTGAATCATAAGGCAGCAAAACGACAAAGAAACGAAAGAAAGGAAGAGAAAACAACAACACAACAACACCCACCAAGCGCCATGCTACCCATTATAACACTGAAAAACACCGTGAGCACGTCACCACCTTGCCAAGGTCTATCTGGAACTGGATTCCATGTTTTATCAACAATAAGTTTACCACCATACCAGAAAGAAATTGAATATGTTCCAAATAAAACAAGAAAAACTAAACCAATAC
Source organism: Dictyostelium brefeldianum (assembly GCA_013375695.1). Classification (NCBI taxonomy): domain Eukaryota; phylum Evosea; class Eumycetozoa; order Dictyosteliales; family Dictyosteliaceae; genus Dictyostelium; species Dictyostelium brefeldianum. The sequence continues at coordinate 1,402 of JABXES010009078.1, read as the reverse complement.
CAATACCATTCATTGCTCCTTTTTTAGCTCCAATTTTCAATGCTTCTGTTAATCTGTCACTATAACTTTTGACTTCAGATTCTTCACCGGAAAAAGTTGAAACAGTTCTAATCGAACCAATCTTTTCTTCTGCAATTGAACCAGCTTTTGCATATGCATCTTGACCTTGTTTAGTTAAATCTGCCATCATCTAATTTAATAATAATATAAAATATTTTTAGTAATAATACTATAAATGGTTGAAATTTGAATTTTAATATTTACCTTTGTCATGAATGCACCAGCAGCAGCAATCAATGGAGTAAGAGCAAATATTACCAAAGTTAACTGCCAACCGTGAATAAACCCTATTATGAACCCACAAACAAATGTTGAAGTATGATGTGTAAAATTACCAACTTTTTCACCAATTGCTTCTTGGAATAACAATGTATCAGAACTGATACGAGTTGATAATTCACTAGACTTTGTAACATCATACCATCCAATCTCTTGTTTAAGAATAGCTTTTAAATATGCTTTTCTACATTTTGCAGATTGACGCTCACCTGCTAACATCCAATTTTGAACTTCTAACCATGAACAAACAAATACACCACAACCAATATAAACAAAATATAATGCATTGGTAGTTACATCTCCAACAAGATCAAAATTTGGATCTGTTAAATTTTGTGGTGAAAATGAATCCATTAATCTACCAAATACAATAGAAATTGCTGGCATTGAAACACTATATTTATAATTAATTAAAAAATTAATATGATTTTTAAAAAAAAAAAAAATTTCCTTTTTTGAAATTATGATCATATGGCATAAAAAAATATTAATAACATACCCATTTGCTAATGCACCTAAAGTACCAAGAATCATTAAAAAGTAATCAAATGGAGTAGCAAATCTAAACAAAGCAAAGAATGAAACTTGTGGTCCAACACCTTCTTCTTTTTTTTCATCTTCTTTTTTTGGTGGTTGAGTTGACGATGATTTAATTGAAACTAAATCTGTATCACCTTCTGTTAAAATTGGGGATAAAATACTATTATTATTGTTATTGTTGCTGGTATTGTTTGGATTACTGTTATCAATTTTAATATTATTAACATCTTCTTTATTGTTTTGATATTCAATATTATTATTATTGTTTTCATTATTATCAGTTCTCTCTATATTATCCATTGGAACTGAATCTTTATCACCATTATCAAAGTGACTATCATCTTCATCCATTTTATAACTATAAAATATAAATATATAAATAGATTATTAGAATTTGGTATGAAAATTTTTTGATTGAAAAAAAAAAAAAAAAAAAAAAAAAATATTTTAAAAAAAAATTTAAAAAAAAAAATTTTTTTTTTTAAAAATTTTAAAAAAAAAAAAAAAAATTATTTTTAAATTT
>JABXES010009058.1:0-12911 GCA_013375695.1 Dictyostelium brefeldianum | reverse complement strand
ATTTTTTTTTTTAAAAAAAAAAATTTTTAAAAATATTTTTATAAAAAAAAAAAAAATTTATTTTTTAAAAAAAATTTAAAAAAAAAAAAAAAAAAAAAAATCAAAAAAATCAAAAATTAAAAAGAAAAAAAAAACGAAACAAATAACAATTTGCATATACATATACACAATCATTAAAAATGAAAATTAAGAGACAAAAATTATACAAAAAAACAATTCAATTTTATAAATCAAATTATTCATATAAAGAACCTTTTTCAGTTTTAAGTAAGTGTGTCATTTGTTTTTGAATAAAAAGTTTACATTACTCAATAATATTGATAATATTGAATTGTTGAAACTAATATTAATACTATAATACTATAGTGGATCCAGGTTTTATAAAGAAATGTTTAAATATGAATATATTTTTTAAAGAAGCATTACCAAAATTATTAGAATCAAAAGTTAATTTTTGTATGTATATAGTTATTAATATTAGAGTATTTGAAAGATTTGAGTTCAATTGTAACTAATTCAATTTCCGTATCATACAGATATAACACCATGTTGTATTGCAGAAATGAATAGAAATCCAAAAGAATATTCAAATGATTTAATAGCAACATGTAAAAGAATTGAATATGTTCAATGTAATCATAAACATTCAACAGATGAACAAAATATGGTTCAAACTTGTTTCACTGATTTATCAGTTAAACAACCTAATCAATTCTTTTTTGCAGTTCAAGATCATGATCATAGATTAATATTAAGAAAGAATCCTGGTATTCCAATTTTATTCGTACTTACAAATTTAATCATTTTAGAAAAACCTGCAACCTCCTCATACCAAACAATGATTAAAACTCATAAAGCAATCACTCAAATTAATCCAAGAGAAAAAGAAATGTTAAAGAAATTAAAAGAACAAGAAAAAGAAAAAGAAAAAGCAAAACAACCTAAAAAGAAATCAAATGATAGTAATTTATTAAAATTAGTTGTTCCAAAACCAATAACAACTCCAACTACTGCAACTACTCCAACTACTCCAACTACTCCAACTACCACAACTACACCACAAGCTAAAAAAGCAAAAACAGTATCAACTATATCACCATCAACAGCAGCATTAGAATCTGAAATTAAAAGTGTTGAACAAGCAGAAATTAAAAAAGTTGAAAAGAAAGTTGAACAACCAAAACAAGTTAAAGTTAAAGTTGTTGAAAAAGAAGAAACAGTTACAGTTACAGCACCAGTAGCACAAGAAGCAGAAGTAAAACCAAATTTAAAAAGAAAATTAGATGATGCTGACAGTGGTGATAATGAAAAAGAAGATAATAAAGAAGACAAAAAAGAAGATAAAAAAGAGAATGATATTAAAACTACAACACCATTAACCAAAGAAGAAAAAGCAAAGATTGCAGAAGAAAATAAAATTAAACGTGAATTATTAGGTGAACAACTTGAAAAGAATAGATCAAAATGGGTTCAAGAAAGAAAGAAATTAAAAGAAAAGAAAATAAAGAAAAAAGAATTGGCAAGAATTGAAATTGAAAAGAAAAAAGCAAGAATTGCAAGTGGTGATACTCATAAAAGAACAAGAAGAAAGAGAAGTCAATCACGTAAAAATTTAAATCCTTCAAAAACATATACTCCTCCTACCACTACAGAATCTACTACTCAACAATAAAAGTTAAAAATGTTAATATAGTACACAATGTTTTTATTTTTCCATTTTTGTTTGTGTTTTAATGGACCTTTAAATTGAAGGACAAAAATGGAAAACAATATTCAATTAAATCAACTTTGATTTTTGAAAATTTATTTTTTTTATTTTTTTTGGCGTTTGTGTGAAAAAGTTAAATTTTTAATTTTTTTGTTGTTTTTGTTTTACGGAAAATTTTTCAAACGCACAAATAATATAATAATATACATATAATAAATAAAGAATAATATTGTAGTTATTGTAATAATAAAGAAATACTATATAAATACAAAATACAACATATAATAATATAATATAATAATAATAATATGAGTAACGATTTAGATGTTGATGCTTTAATTGAAGAATCATTAAATAAAATAAGTAGTGTGAGTATTATGTCTATTAATATAAAGATATTTTAATATATTCAAAATATTAATGGAAATTTTATTTACAGGAAATGTCAAATAGGGATAGTAAAGAAAAGAAAAGATTAGGACCAGAAGATCCATCTGATTTAGCAGAATCATCATCATTTGATAAGAAAAGAAAATCAAGTGAAAGAGATAGAGGTGATAGAGATTATGGTAGTAGAGAATCATCATATAGAGATAGAGAATCATCATACAGAAGTAGAGATTATGGTAGAGATGATAGATACGATAGTTATAGTGGTGGTTCAAGTAGTGATAGATATCGTGATAGAGATTCATCATATAGAAGTAGTGATAGATACGATAGAGATAGTAGAGACTATAGAGACAGCAGTAGAAGAGATTCATATGGTAGTTCATCAAGAAGTAGTGATAGATACGATAGAGATAGCAGAGATTATAGAGATAGTAGAGATTCCTCTTCATCATATAGAAGCAGTGATAGAGATAGTAGAGATCGTAGATACAGTTCAGAAAGTAGTAGTAGTAAAGATAGACATGGTGAAACAACAACATCAATTACATCATCTTCATCATCATCAATACCACCTTCAAATAGAGATAGTAAAGAAAAAAGATCAGATGTTTCACAATCTCCAACCTCAACCAGTAGTGCAACAACATCAACAATACCAATTAAAGAAAGAAAACTTGATAGTTCAGGTATTCCAGAACCAGATGAAGAAAGTGATCAAAGAACAGTATTTGTATCGAAATTAACATTAAATGTGGTTGAAAAGGATTTATTTGATTTGTTTTCAAAAGCAGGTACAGTAATGAACGTTAGTTTAATCACTGATAAAGTTACAAAGAGAATGAAAGGTGTTGGTTACGTTGAATTCACTGAAAAGAGTATGGTAGATCGTGCAATTGCATTAACTGGTAGTTTATTAGATGGTCAATCTATATTGGTTCATTCAATTCAACCAGAGAAAAAAGTAGCAAAAGTAACTGGCTCAGGTGAAAGTAGAATCTACGTTGGTTACATTCATTTAAATGCAGTTGAAGAACAAATTAGAGTGATATTTGCACCATACGGTGATATTGATTTCATAAATATTCATACAAAACCTGGTATTTCAAAGTATGCTTTCATTCAATTTAAAACACAAGAATCTGCACGTAGAGCAATTGCTGAATTGAATGGTTATGAATTGATGGGTAAAAATTTGAAATTAAATATGGTTAGTCAAGAAAAAAATACAAATGGTACATACGTTCAAGTTCCACAAATTAACAATATTGTTCATCATGGTACTGCAGGATATGGTGGTCAACCTTCAATGTATCCACCACCAGGATACACTATGAATCCATACATTCAACAACAACAAGCTCACATTTTAATGTTACAACAACAATTTCCACATTTACATTCTCAACATGCACAACACGCTCAACATCCACCAATTCAATTAATTCCACAACATCCTCAACATCATCAATTTCAAGCACAAATTCAAGCTCATCTTCAAAGTTTAAATGGTAACGCAAACGGTAATGGTAATGCAAATGGTGGTGGTGCCAATAATAATCAACATACATTCAAAGAAAACAATGCACTATCTTCATTGGATGAGGATGATGGTGGTATTCCTTTAACTGCTCAAGGTAGAGCATTACTAACTGCTAAATTACAAGGGAAAATATCTACTCCTCCAGCTGTATCTAATATTAATTCTACTACTACTATTCAAAATAATAATAATAACAATAATAGTAATACTGTTGCCTCTGCTGTTCAAGTTAATATCGTTCCATATGCTCAACTTCCAAAATTCAATTTTGCCTCTCCTTGTGTTTTATTAAGAAATATGTTCGATCCAGAAACGTAAGTAATCATGTTAATTTATAACAAATATATTTATATTCAATTATAATTCTGAAACTAAACAATATTTTATTTCTTTTCAATATGCATATATAGTGAAACCGAAGAAAATTGGGATCAAGAAATTTTAAATGATACTCATTCTGAATGTTCAAATTTTGGTAAAATTGTTCACATTTATTTAGATAAAAAATCAAAGGTAATTATAGATTGATTGTATTAAATTCATTATAATATTATAATGTATACTAATATAAGATATGATTTATTTTACAAATACAGGGATGTATTTATATTAAATATGATAATAACGAATCTCCATTGAAGGCAATTCAAAAGCTTCATGGTAGATGGTTTTCAAAAAAGCAAATTATAGCAGAACTTATTACAGAGACATTGTATTCACAATCAACAGCTGGAAATTTCTAGCCATTAATGCATACATTTTAATATTATTTATAGGTGTTATAAATTTATAATTAGGTTTATCAAACAAAAACAAACAAACATACAAACAAATCAATCAATTAATCAAACAAAAAACAAACAAAAAAAAAAAGAAGTATTGTTTTTAAATCATCATTATAGTCATTATATAATTTTATTCTTTTAACCATATTTCTTTTTAAAATATAGAATTATATCAATAAAATTTAAATCAATCAAAAAACAAAATATACACACTCTAGAGTTTTAACAATTTCTTCTCATATTATTATATTAAAATATATAGGTTGTATTTAGTTTACAATAATAATTACTACTCCGCAGATGCGTATTGTATGTTGTTTTTATAATAATATTTATAATATTAATATTGTTATTCTTTTAAAATTAGGGTGTGTTTATATGATATAGGGTATTATTTATAAATGTGTTATCTTATGATTTTTTCATTGATTTTGGGTTTAATTAATTAAAGTTTGTCTCTTTGAATATTTTTTCCCTCCAAAAATTCTTATAATTTTGAATTTTTTGATTATTTTATTTTTTTTAATTTTTTTTTTCAACTGCGAAAATTTTTGATTTTTGTTTATTTTTAATTTTTTTTTTTATGATAAATATAAAATGGTTGGAAGAAAGAAAAAAGTAGTTGATACAATCGCTGCGGTATCAAAATCAAAAGCAGCTGATACTAAAACTACAAAGATTACACCAACTAAAAGACCTTCAAAAGGAAGTAAAACAAAATCAAATTTATTTGGTAAGTAGATACACATATCATTGTTATTGTGTTAACAATAGTAGTATTTATAAATTAAGTGATGATAAACCAAATAAAACATTCACATGATTTCATTCAATACTCTGTTCTAGAGTATTGGTGAATATTCTTTGATTCTATTTCATAGTTACTCTGATTATATTTTATATTACTATTACTGTCACTGTAACAGTAACAGCACAATACAATATACTAATATACATTACATCATATATATTTATAGAATCATTAAAATCAACAAAATGTGATGTAAAAAAAGTAATTGATGATTGGATTGATAGTTATTCAGAGGAAGATCCAGAGAAAGCAGTATGGGAATTATTAAAAATGATTTTTGATTGTGCAGGTGCAAATACAACAATTACATATAAACAATTTAAAGATTTAGATGTTGATAAAGCAGCAATACCCATTATTAATCAAGAAGATGCAAATTCATTTCCAATGAGTAACAAGAAAGCGAAATTGGGTGAACATTTCTCTGAATTTTGGACTCATCTCGTAACAAAGTGTAAACGTTCAATTGTATATGATGGTTATCTATTTGATATTGTATCAATGTGGTTATATGAAATGACAGAATCTAGTAAACGTGGTCTTCGTATTGTTGCATTACAAGCTGCAATATCATTAACTGGTTCATTGATTGCTGTTGCAAATGAACAAAGAAATGAATTGGATGTTGTAACTAGACAACTTGAAAGTGAAGCTAAAAATAAATCACGTTTAAAACAATTGACAGAAAATGTAGAGACCATTACATCAAGATTAACAAAATTGGATACAATATTAGTTGGTAGATTGTTTTCAAAGATATTTGCTGAACGTTTTTCAGATAGATTACAAGATATTAGATCAATGTACACCACAATGTATTGTCAATGGATGTTAGATTATCCAATTCAACTACTTAATAATGATAATTTGAAATATATTGGTTTCTTATTAGATGATCATTTAGTTGAAGTACGTGCATCTGCTTTAAATGGTTTGGTATTATTATACGGTAGTGATGAATATGTTAATCAGTTGGCTGCATTTACATTACACTTTAAACCAAGAATAATTGAAATGGCCACTTCTGATATTAGTCCTGAAATATCCATTCAAGCAATTCGTTTATTAATTGTAATGTATAAACTTGGTCAATTGGAAGAGAATGAAGTTGATTCAATTTGTAAACTATACTTGGTTGCAAATGAAAAAATATCAAAAGCTGCTGGTCAATTTATTTACGCTGCTCATCTTGCTGAATCACAATCAAAAATTGATCAAATTTATTTAAATGTTATAAACTCAAGCAACGGTGGCGCTGCTAATAAAAAGAAGAAAGGTGGACGTCCAGCTGGTGGTGCAACTACTGATATTTTAAATAGTGTTGGTGGGGATACATCTGATATTACATCATCATTAGAACAAGAACAACGTGATACCGTAAGAGCTCAAATTTATAATCTTAGAGAATCACAATTAACCATTGTATTGGATTTCTTATCATCAGCTGTTGCTGCATCTATTACTTCAACATCATCAACATCAACTATTACACCATATTATTTAGTTACATCATTATGGGAAACTTCAAATAGTAAAGGCTTATTCACAGATTGGTCATTTTGGGTAGATTATTTTGAATCTATTGAATCAAAAGATATTACAGATACTCAAACATGTACAATTTTTAAAATATTTAATTCATCAGTTAGAATTTCTGTAAATGACAAGATACCAATAATCGAAGATGAAGATGAAAATGAAAATAAATTAAATTTCATTAGAAGTGATCCATCTGCAAACAAACAAACAACAACATTGGCCAATGATGAATCTGAAAAGGAAGATGAGTCTGAAAAAGATGATGAATCTGAAAAAGATGAACAACCAAAAAAAAGAGGTAGAAGACCATCAGTTTTAAAACAATTACAAAAGAAACAAGAAGAAGAAGAAGATAAGAATAAAATTGTTGAAGATGATGATATGGATGAAGTGTCAAATTTAAATGAAGATGTATGCATTGAAATTACAAAGAAATTTTTAAATGTAATTCCAGATCTATTGGTATTGTATCGTGCAAATCCAATTATTTCACAAAATTTAATAGAAGTTGCCAAATATCTTCAATTGGATTGTTACGTTTCACTTAGATTACAAAGTAAATACACAGATTTAATTAATGCAATTTGTGATATATTTGTTAGTCAACCAAAATTAAAATTGATTGATTCCATTTCAATCACATTGGAACATTTATTAAATAATGGTAAAACTCCTGCACAATTGGAAAGTATTTCAAAAAGTTCATTAAATAATTTGTTTTCTCGTTTAACAACAATATTACGTAATAGTAAAATTAATGTTGGTGATGATACTTCTGCTGATCAACAAATGAATGATGAAGAAAGTGATGAAGAAGATGAAGAAGAAGAAGATGAAGACGATTTAAATACACAAGATTCAGCTGTAATTCAAAGTTCATTACCAAAACCATTAAAGAAATTAAAACAAGGTACTGGTGTTGGAGGTGGTATTAAAAGAAGAAGAACATCATTAATTCAAAAGAGAAAATTAATATTTAAATCAAATAACAAAGTTAGAAAACCAGTTGAAGATAAAAAAGAAATTACACCAATTGTTACAACATTGTATAAATTGGATAGTTTATGTAAACAATTTGATTATCATGATGAAGGTTTCATTAAATTGATTTATACTTTTACAAATGGTAGTGTAAATGGAACACCAGTTAAAACCACTGGTTATTCAGATACAATTACAATTTATTCAACTAGTATTTACTCTCAAGTTTTAATGTGGTCACTTGTACGTGTTAAACCAACTCATGTCTACCAAATTGCACCAATTGATGAAAATGTTTTGAAAATGTTTGCATTATTCTCACGTCGTTCATTAACAACATTAAAAGATAGTGAAATTACATTTAAACTTCGTCATTTCTTATTCACTACCTATGTTGAAGTACGTTCATTGTTTTCCAATAGATTAGATTTAACTTGTATGGATGTTTATAAAATGCCATTCTCTCAAGAAATTTCACATGTACTCTTGGTTTCACTCATTTTATCATATCAAGCTGTAAATATCTATTCAATTTCATTGTTAAAGTTGGGTTTCTTAAAATCAAAATTATTGACAATCGAAAGAAATAGATTAGCATTGGAACATAATAATAAATCAAAATCATCAAGATACAGTGGTAAAAAGAAATCATCATCATCAGTTACAGATGGTGCAGCAACTACAAGTGAATCTGAACATTCAGAACATTCAGATGATGAAGATTCTGAAAGAGAAACATCAGAAAGTGAAGGTAGTGGAGTTGAATCTGATCGCGAAACCAGTGTTGATAAAATTAGTGAATCAGATATGGACTTTTTAAAAACATTTAAAAGATATCAAGAATTTGATGTTAAAACCACACAGCTACTCATTGTTTCATGTAGATGTTTACAAACAACACTCATTAAAACCAACAAATCCATTGTACAATTGTTATTGGAACAAGTTGCAATCTCTTCAAATGTAACAGTAATCTATTTGATTAAAGAATTTTTCAAACAATACAGTGTGGATCTAATTGACGAAAGAATGGAATATGCAGTTTGTGTTGAATTACTTTCATCACTTCAATGGATATGTACTTTTAAAAATGTTTCATCAACTACAGATTTTCAAGATTATATGTTTTCAAGATTCCGTTTATTCTTTGATTGGATCATCACTGATTTTATTCGTCATAAAGGTACATTGGAAAAACTTGTCACTTATTATTTGAAATACTCTTTGGATTATCCATTCCATTTCAAATCATTTGGTAAATTTTTATTAATCTTGGATTTTATTGCTTCAAAATTATCAAAAAAATCATCAAATGAAATGTATGTATTAGTTTTTTGAAAAATATAAATAATTTATAATATATTAACAAATGTATTTTTGAAACAACTTTATTTCATACAGTGTTAAAAGAAAAGTAGCATTCCCTGAAAATTATCCATACATTAAATATATTAATAAAATATATTCAACAATTGAATCAATTTCAAAAGATACTGTTAAATCAAATGGTGATGTCATTGTTGCTAATGTCATTGCTAAACCAACAAAAGTAATTGGTAAACCAGTTGCAAAAGCTCAAACTACTCCAACTAAAAGAAGAAGAGGTAGAAAACCAAAAGTTGTAAGTAGTAGTGAAGAAGAAGAAGATGAAGAGTCTGAATCTGAATCTGATATTGAATCCGAACATTCTGATGATGCTAAAGCTGCATTAACTTCACCATTAAAAAGAAAAAGAGATCAAGAAGAAAAAGAAAAACAAAAACAACAAAGTATTACGAAAAACAAAGAAGAAGAAGAAGAAATGGAAGAAGAAGATAAAAGAGAAGAATCTGAACATTCAGATGATGGTTTTGAACTTTCAAAAAAAATTAAAAACTAAAGAATAATCATTCAAATTAAAAAAACACTCTCAATATTGTAAATAAATAAATAATAAGGTAAAGATCTATAGATTAGTAGTGCACGTGTAAATTTATTAATTATAAGAAGAATTAGATATGTATTTGAAAACACAGTGGAAGGTGTATTTAATTCTTTTTTTGGGATTTATTAAATAGCTATACACTGAACGAATTCACTTTAGATAATCATATTTGATTATTTTATTAAACATGTACATATAGATCTAATAGCAGCTTTACTAATCTCTTTATACAGAGATATGTTTCTATTTCTAATACGGTGGTACCAGTATATCAGCATATTAACCCTATAAATAATAGAAAAAACATATGTGTGTTTGTTTTTGTGTGAATTTGTGTTTGAGTGAGTGGGTGAGTGTGTTTTTTTTAAATTAAAAAATTTTGATGTGATAAAAACAACATTATCAGCTGTTGCCAATTAAAATATATATATATTTGAAGAAATAAAAAAATATATTGTTGTGATGTAAGGTTTTTTTTTAATATTAATACTCACACATTAATTTAATTTTTTTTTTTTTTATTTTCTATTTTTAAATCAGTATTATTTATTTTTACCCACATTAATACAAATAATCATAATAATAAAAATTAATAATAACAGTACAAACAAATAATTTTAAAATTACAAGTTCATTAAAAATTAATAATACTAATAGTAATAATAATAAAAAGTAATAATAATTAATTTTCATCATAATGTTAATTATTTGTCATAAATGTAATACACGTGTTGAAGGAAGTTCTATATTTGTAGGATACCATTATCATCCAGATTGTTTTGTATGTGTTAGCTGTAATTGTAGTTTATCAGATGTTTATTTTGAAATTGATAAATTACCATACTGTGAATTGGATTATAAAAAACCAAGACCAGGCGATCCAACAAATGCTCCAAATTTTAAGAAAAAGACATTTTCAAATCAATCTGATAAAATTAAACAACCAAGAACTTTCAATGGTAATAGTGGTAGCAATGTTAAAAAAAGTACAAGTGTTGAAAATAATTTAAATTATAGTGGGATATCAAAATCAGATAAAGAATTAAATTCATCCTCCGGTGATTGTACATTTGAAAAGAATGGCGCTGATATTTCAAATTTAGTGATTTCACCTGCTGTAAACACTGCTAATAATAATGCACCTGTTCAAGTATTTCAAATTCATGCAATTGATTTATTACAACCAAATATTATTAAAGATAAAAATTTAAATAATAATGTCAATAATAATTATTCAACATCAGATATTGATAATCAATTTATTGTACTTGGTTCAAATGGAGGTAGTGGTAATGGTGAATTAAAAAGATCAAGTTCATTTAGTGATTCTTTGGATGATATTATTTCATCAATGGAAATGATTCCAGAGAATAGTGGCGTTGCTGATCAACATGCTATTCAACATCATAATCAAGTTGCTGCTGCTGTTAAATCTTATCAATCAACTAAACCCTCCTTATCTTCATTCCCATCAAATAAAGATATCAACTCTACATATACTTTTGGTAGTGGTAATAACAACAATAATCAAGGTGGTAATGATCCAAATGTTGAACCACCAGTTGTAATTGGTGATCATAGATCAAATTCACCAAGAACTAAATTACAAAAACAATTAGAAATTGATAGTTTAAATAATCCAAATGGTAAAATTGTTTCTGCTACAATTACAACAACCACAACAACTACAACAACCCATAATCATGATGATGATAATGACCATAGCGATAGTGATAGTGATACATCTGTACATGATTCATCATCAAGTAGTGAAGATGAATCTGACCATGAAAGAAAACGTAAATCAAGAAAAGAAAAGAAAAAGAATTTAAATCGTAATCATAGTCATCAAGCTCATCATTCAAAATCAAATAGTAATACTAGTAACAGCAGTAGTATTAATGTTCAACCACCTTCACCTGCTTCAACTAGAATTGTTCCTCATTTAGATGTTGATTTTACATTTGGTAAAAAAGAAGTAAATGATTTAACTATTGTTGATCATCAACCACCACAACCAACACAACATCAACATACTGATATCAATATTAATATTGCTAGAACAAATGATCATCAACCACATCCACATCCTCAACACCAACAACGTCACCATCAAAGTAATTCAGTTGATCAACCACAACAAGCTCAACAACCACATCAAGCTCAACAACCACATATTGATTTAATTGCAGGAATTGATAATCATCCACATTATCATCATATCAATAACCATAACAATCATAATCTTAATAAACAACAACATAAAATTATTATCGAAGATTCAACACATCATGGACATGGTAAACAACAAGATAATGGAGCAAGATCTTACTCAAAAACTTTTGTTACAGATGACCCAAATTATTATCAAAATCAAAGACAACAACAACAAATTACAAGTTTACCATCAGCACCACCACCAAAAGTAATTACACAAACAATTACAACAATTCAATCATCAGGTAAAAAATGTAAAACATGTAAATTGGAAATATTTGGTAATACATTGATCAACCATTTACATGATGCATATCATCCAGAATGTTTTCAATGTTACAATTGTACACATGTTATTGTTGATCCATATTTTACAGATCCATCAACAAATAATATTTATTGTGCTAAATGTCAAATTGTGTTAAATGATAAACTTAAATCCAAAAGAGACACATTGGGATTCTGTTGTGCATGTTATAAATTCCTAACAGAGTATGATGATATCACTGTAATTGATAAAGAAAAGTATCATAATAAATGTTTTAAATGTGCATCTTGTAAAGAAATTATACGTGGCCCTCATTTCTCTAGAGAACAAATGACTTCAACTTCATCAAATTATTGTTGTAATCCATGTTTACATTCTGGAAAAGTTGATAAATGTGGTTATTGTCATGGTGTAATACTTGGTGTATCAATGTTTGCTATGGGTTCAAATTATCATCCAAAATGTTTCAAATGTTCATCTTGTCATGTAATAATTAAACATAACACTCCATTTTTAATCACTAAAAATAATAATCCAACTTGTCAAAATTGTTTAAACAATAATAATAATTCATCTGGTGTTCCAACAAAATAATCAATCACAATCAAATCTTTTTTTTTCTAATATACATAATACACTCTTTTTTTTAAAAAAAATTATAAAAATATAAAAAATTAAAAAATAAATAAATTTTTTTTTTTTGTTAAAAATTAATATTTTATTTTTTTATATCAAGTATTATTTC
>JABXES010009050.1:0-12921 GCA_013375695.1 Dictyostelium brefeldianum | reverse complement strand
ATAGAGTGTGTATTGTGAGGGTTAATACAACGAATAAATAAATTAAAAATTTTATAAAAAAAATTAAAAATTTTTTTTTTTATTTTGTTGCAAAAAATTTTTTTTTTTTTTTTTTTTTTTAAATTAAAAAATTTGAAAAAAATGTTTCTTTTTCATGATGAAAAATTTTATTTTTTTCCATAATAAAATTATTATATTTTATTTTATTTTTCAACTGGGAAATGCGTCGAGCACAATTAGATACCAAAAATAAATAAAAATAAATATCTTAAACTAAAATATCTCGGTAATATATTACATCATAAATAAACTAAAAAAGTTTATATGGTATCATATACCCCACATGCCTAAAGATAATTATAAATAAAAAAAACACATAATTAATTAAAGAAAAGTTATTTTTTTATACTTTTTTTTTGTTTCGTGTATGTATGTGTGTTTTTTGGTATTTAAGCTGGGAAATTATAAATTCCAATGGGAAATTTCAAAAGTACTTTTCAATAAATATCTATAGTAAATATTGGTATGAATTGGATACCACTAGCTAACTTTCAAATAATAATAGTTTTATTTGAATCATAAATTGTTTTATACAAATATAAAACATGTAAATATATTTCAAAATTAAAAAAAATAAAAAAAGTTTTTTCATAAAAAATGAAAAATCAACGTTTTTTTAAAAAATTTGACGACAAACAAAAAACAACAAATAATGATTTCAAATTTAAATAAAGCATTTAAAACAACTAAAATATTTAATATAATAATAAATAATACATGTAGATTTTATTCAAAAGAAGAAGTTATTACACCAAATAGAGTAACAAATACAGCTCCTTCCTTTAAAAGAATTGAAAATAGCGACTATAGTAACTATAATAATAATATAAATAATGATAACAATAAAAGAAATGATAGAATAAATAATAAAAAACAATATAATAATAATCACAATAGTAATATTAGATTTAGTAATAATAATAATAATAATAACAACTATGAAAACAATAATAAAAAATATAAAATAACAACCGATCATTATTATAAATTAAATGGAGAAGGTGTTTATGGTATAAATCCAGTTTGGATAGCATTATCATCAGGTAATAGATCATTTAATGCATTATATGTTTGTGGATCAATGTTGAATAAATTAAAATCAATTGGAATTGATATCACTAAAATTGAAAATCATAATAAATTACAATTCGATGCTGAAAATAATTATAATAGCGGTAAAATCAACAATCCAAATGAAGGAGAGGGAGAAGATTACCATGATGAAGAAAGTAACAATGTTGAAATTGAAGAACAAGAAAACAATTCCTTACAAACAGAAAATCAATTCAATAGAAATACAGATAGAAAGAATATAAATGCATTAAAAGATATATTAAGAAATGCATTTAAACAAAAGATACCAGTTATTGCAGTTAGAAAGAATGTATTAAACTCATTTTCAAAATCAAGACCACATCAATCATTTGTATTGGATGCATCAGAATTAACATTATTAAATATTGATTTCTTACAACCATTTAAACAACAAGCCAGTAGTGGTAGTAATAAATATCCTTTATGGTTAGTATTGGATGAATTATGGGACCCACAAAATGTAGGAGCAATTGTAAGATCATGTAGCTTCTTTGATATTGATGGTATTGTTATATCAGATAAGAATTCATGTCCAATTACACCAACAGCATCAAAATCAAGTTCAGGTGCATGTGAAAGTTTTATAATTCATCGTAGTGAATCGATTACAGGTTTCTTAAAATCAAGTAAATCAAATGGTTGGAGAATAGTTGGTACTAGCTTATCAGATTTATCTGAAGAAAATAAATGTTTAGATATTACTCAAATTAAATTGGATCAACCAACAATATTAATCATTGGTAATGAAGGTTTTGGTTTAAAATCTTCAATACTTGAACTTTGTGATACTGCAATTAAAATTAGTGGTGGTAATAGAATGATTGATTCATTAAATGCTTCGGTAACTTCTGGTATTTTAATTCATCAATTATTATCATCGTCAAATAAAAATTAATAAAGTTATTATTAATCAAAAAATAAAAAGTTATTTTTATTTTAATTTAGTGTTTAAGCAAAAAATACAATGAAAATTACAGCAAATATAACCAATACTAAAAACATTTTTATAATTAAACCACGATTTGAAGAAACATTCATCAATGTTGTTAATAATGA
This sequence comes from Dictyostelium brefeldianum, assembly GCA_013375695.1. NCBI lineage: Eukaryota > Evosea > Eumycetozoa > Dictyosteliales > Dictyosteliaceae > Dictyostelium > Dictyostelium brefeldianum. The sequence continues at coordinate 10,710 of JABXES010009050.1, read as the reverse complement.
ATCATGGCCTCTTGATATATTCATTAAAGAATCATCAATATTTGAATCAATTCTTTCAATTACTTCACCTTGCATCGATACTAAATTTGCCAATTGTGTGAATATACCTTCCAATTGATGAATTGTAGATGAAATATTTTCAGCTGCTCTTAAACGACTTGATGAATAATCTGTTGTATGCATTAGTAATTCTTGAGGCATTAAAATTGAATGTTCATTTGAATCATCTTCATCATCATTTTGATATTTATACAATGCTGAATCTATTATATTGTGAAATATCTGGTATTAGTATATTGTTGCACCCAAATCATAAACACAATAATACAAACATGCAAACACAACAATACAACAACCCACATCTTGAAAAGTGGAATGGATAAGAAGGGAAATGAGATAGGAAAGTTGTATATAAATAAACACACAGCAACAAGGGAAAAAAAAGATAACATGTGCAAAACAAATACAAATACAAAAAATAACACAATCAACTAACCATCTCTATTTGTTGTATTGTTACGATGCCTTAACATGATATCATTTTTCGATATACTACTATTACTACTATTATTATTATTGTTTCCACTTGGGTGATCTTGAAATGATGATGGTGAAGTTGGTGATTGAAATGAATTTGAATAACCTGCAAAACTATCTTTTTTTTCTTGTTGTTGTTTTAAACTCTGTAATCAATTATAAGTAAGTATACAATGTGAATAGTCCTATTGTTTCCCCCCTAATTCTCTTTGTGTCAAATAATTACCTCTGTTCTAACTTCTAAAATATCTTTAAAATCTTTTGTCGCATTTGATAATTTTAAATTTAAAAAACCAACAATTGTTTCTGAATGATCACCTGTTTGCTTATTTGGTTGCCTTGATGATTTTACATATTGATCAAGTGATGATAAATCCTTGTTTAACTTTTGAATATCTTGTTTTATAATAAATGTTAATTCTTCAATTTGTGCTGATGAATCCATAAATAATTTTGTATTTTTTGCCACTGTAATAAAAAGTTCCATTGCATTAGTATATATTATTCGTAACGTGTATATTATGAAATATCACATGATAATAATAGTGATAATAATACAGTGAAACGATTATTTACTATTTGTTAATTTTATTAATTTCTCTGATGTTTCATAAACACCTTTACTTATTTCGGCTGCAGCATATGAAAATTGTGATTTTTGGTTGGGTTTCTTTCTATTTGTTGCAATTGTACCATTATGTTCTTGTTTCCTTCTTAAACTCTCTGCTAAATTTCCAAATTCTGATGTTCTATCTTTAAACACCATTATTTATTATATATATGTGAGCGGTGTATGTAATAGTGTACAATAAACTATAAATTTGTTATTTTTTTTAAAAATAAATAATATATTATATGTTATTTGTATGACATGAATAAATATCAAACATAAAAACAAAAATAAATTAAAAAAAAAAAAAAAATTTTTTTATGACCAAACGTGTTAAAAAACAAATTTATGAAAATTCAAAATATTTTTACCACATCACGAATTTTTAAAATAAAATTAATTTACAGTCAATGGTATATATACCACATATACACAAATACACATATATATTTTAATTTAATTAAGAAAGTAATGTTACAAGTGAGTTTTATTTTGTACAAAGATTGTTTGTTTGTTTGTTTGTTTAATAATATTATTATTTATAATATTAAAATTTTAATAAAAATACCCAACAATAATGGTACTATTATATTTGGAATTATTTGATTTGATTCATTTGATCCATCATCAGATTTTGAATCTGGATTATTAATATTAGGATTAGTGGTTGCACCACTACTACTGATACTGCTTTGACTAGTAGAAGTTGTTGTATCACTTGAACTACCGCCACCATTACTACTATTATTATTAGTTGATGAATTTACATTTGAGTTTGAATCTGAATTATTATTATCAGATGATGATGATGATGTTGTTGGAGGTGGTGTTGTAGTATGAGAGGAAGTTGAAGTAGATGTAGTTGTAGAAGGTTGATTAGTTGTTGAAGGAGTTGGAGTTGAAGTTGGCACTGGTGTAGTTGGAGTTGGTGTTGTTGGAACAGGTGTAGTTGGAGCAGGTGTTGTTGGAGCAGGTGTTGTTGTAACAGGTATAGATGAACCTGAACCTTCAATATAATTTGAAGTCCATGCTTGGCAACTTGCAATTGAAGTTACAATTGATAATGAACCAGTATCAGGGAATCTATAAACATTACCATTTGAAGTTTTAAATTCAAATATATAAGAATCACATATAACATATGAATTTGATTGAAAAGTATAATAACCTTTATTTGCTGAACCAAATACCAAATTTAAATTTGCAGAACTACCACTTGAAAAGAATACCTTTGCGGATAATAACGTCTCACCTTTTTTATTGTAATAAGTTGTATGAAACATTGGATTTGAAGCAGGCCAGAAACTATGACTACCAGAATAAATTGGATTTGTTTGTGGTTGACAAGTTGCATCTTTATAATCATGAGTCCAATAATATTTGTAAGTTGCATAAGGTTGATAATAAAATCCAACGCCAGCAGCAACCCAGTTTGGTGACATCATATTTGAACGGTGACCATCGTTTACACCATCATTTACACAATTTGGAACAGTTTCACAAATTAATTGATTTTGAGTTTTAATACCAACAGAGAAACCAGCTGATAGATTTTCACCCCAACCAGTTGGGCACCCGTTAGCAAAAGCATTAAATCTTGATGAAATTGATGTACCATCACAATTATCATGTGCAAAACAATTACTATTACCCATATCTTGAGAGTGATAACGTGCTTGTAAATTTAAATCGGTATTATGATAAACTGGGTTGGTTGCTGGATATCTATTATTTGCAAATATATTTCCTAAATTATTATAACCACTACTCATAAAATAATTTTTATAACCAACTGGATCAATTCTAACTGCATTTAATAAATTTAATCCTTCTCTTTCTTGCCATATTGGAAGTCCTATATATTTAAATTTATATTAATATTTATTAAACAATTAATAATTATAAATATATTCGTAATTATATACTTTACCATAACTATCAGCTTCGCCATATGAATTTACATTTATTATACAGTAATTACTTAATAATAATGATAAAAATATTAAAGGTTTAAATAAATACATTTTATTTATTTTTGTTATCGGAATTGATTGATTGTTTTAAAAAGTAGAAAAGTAATATTACATTTATTTTGTATGGTACATTAATAAATAAATATAAAATAAATAAATAAATAATATACAAATAAATAGTTTTGATTGAATGAATAAAAAAAATAATAAAAAAACAGTTAGGAATTTCTTTTTGTTTTTTTTTTTTAGTTTAGTTTTTAACCACCAAATCATAAATCAAAAATAAAAATAAAAATAAATATTATTGATGGCCTCAAAAAAAAGTGTATATTTTACAAATGGATCAAGTTTGGGCTCTTTATTTTAAAAACTCATTCTACAGGTAACAACGTTTTTGTTTTTTTTTTTTTTTTATATATTTTTTTTTTTTTTATTTTTTTTTTTTTTTTTTTTTTTTTTTTTTTTTTTTTTTTTTAAAATAAGTTAGCCCATTTTAAAATTTTATATATTTTTTTCGGTTACTTCAAAAAAATATGCACATAATCATATCAGACTCAGTCAGTTAATTTAATTCATGGCACCATCCATTCTAAAATAAATACGAAAAAGACAATTGGTCAGTAGACACTAATCATTATCAATTTTGACACATTTACAATAATTTTAATCATTTACAATAATAATCAATTATAATAATAATCAATTATATTAAAATAAAGAAAAAGAATAATAATAAAATAAAATAAAATTTAATCAATCTTTTTTATTTTTTATTTATTAAAATGAGTTATCATTTAAAAATAATGCCAGTTATTGTTGTAAATTAATTCTAAGAGTATTTAAATGAGCTTCTTAAATTTTTAATGCTATTGGTAATATAGTATCATAATATTTAATCTTTTTATATAATATTCAAGAATTGATGATTTTAAATTAAAATTCATGATTTAATTTTAATTTAATAAATGTAACTCCACTTGATGGCAGGGGAGGAGGCATTTGCAGCTTCGTAATCAACAACACCATCATGATTTGAATTGCTTGTTTTAAATAACACTTTGTTTTTTTATTATCAAAACTCTCTCCACATAGTCCATTTTTATAAATTCTAATCCCTCAATTATAATTGTGACGTTTATCTTTTTTACTATCAAATTCCAATAGCGAACCATGTAAATATAACGAAATCAGGTTTAGCACCACCTTGTGAATGGAAGCTAATTCATTGTAAATTCATGCTCTTTTACTACCACTACCAACACTATTCAAGATAATCTTGAATAATAATCGTAAATTGTTGACCAATTTCCTTCTTCTCTTTCAAGTCTTACCAATGAACATAAAAAGAATCTGCAACCTCTTCAATTGGTACACCCATTTGTTTTGATAATTGAACATACAATGATAAACTATGGTTTGAAGAAATAAATTTTTGATTAATTTTTTTATTTTTGAATCTAGTGCATAAAACCCATTTTTTAAAAAAAAAAAAAAAAAAAAAAAAAAAAAAAAAACTGAAAGAGTGTTCAACTTCCGAATTCGTTATAATTTTAATTGATCACCAAAAACAATAATTATTATGATTTTATTAAATTTTAATAAAAATAAACAACAAGCCTTTTTTTTAAATTAATTTTATCACCAAATTTTAAAGGATTATAAAAATGAAGTAATATAAAATTCAGATCTATATCATTTCTCTTGATATTGTTTTGCTTTGTCTAAATTTATTTCAATTTGTAATGTATTGATAATAAAAATTCAATATCTGCTGCAGCTGTTGTTGTACTATCACTGTTTTTATCAATTAACTTATCCAATTGAATTGATAATTCTTTTTTAATTGATTTAAATTTATTCTTGATTCAATATTATCGAATATAATAATTTTATTTTACTAAAGTGGTGGTTGTATTTAATGATAATAGAATATTAGTATCATCACTATATTATCAACACAAACAAAAATATATCTTCTTTTCAACTTACAATTTTTTTTATTGAAATTCCATATTAATTTGATTTAAAAATATCTTTGTTGGACATTGTGTTAAGTGTTTTGATAATAGAATATCGAAAATTAAAATTAAACCTTCCTTTTTCTACTAATAGTAATGATAATCCAGTTACTGCACACCATGTGTTCTACTTTTGGTTTTCAATTATAACTCTTCCATGTGTTGCAACATTACATTTATATTCAGTTGATGTTGGGTAACCACCTCTCTTTTAAAAAAAACCAAATTTAAAGTGGATGCGGCTACTAGTTATCTCTAATTGTTGTGAAATAAACATCTTTGACGATATTATCATTTTTTTATATAAATTCCATATCAATAATACATACAACACACAATTGCCCAATTACAAAAAATACTACTTGTTGTAATGTAAATTTGCCAATATTGTCAATATTAATAATAAATGAAAACCAATTTAACGTCTTGGTTTTGAAGTCGAGAAAAATTACATTAAAAAAAAAAAAAAAATTTGGTGGTGGTAAAAATAATAAATAAAATCTTTTTTTTAATATTAAATCTCACAACCAATCAACATTTTTTATAAAAGAATTTTTTTTTTTTTTAATATTAAATAAATCTCGCCAATCATCTTTTGTTGTCAGAAAATAGAAAGATATTATAAAAAAAAAGAAAAAAAAAAAAGCTAATTTAAACATTTGTTGCACGTGCTTTTCATTATCACTCAACTCTTTTATAAAACTAATTTATATAAATAATAATTATATCTATATATCAAACAAAAAAACACGTGACTTTGTGAAAAAAAAACACGTGACCAAAAATATATTGTAAAAAAAAAAAAAAAAAATTCAAAAAAAGATAATTTTTAAAATCATGAAATTTATAAATAGTTTATTAATTTTAGCAAGTTTATTCATTGTACTATGTCTATCAAACACAGTAAATGCCGTTCAATATCAATATTTTGTATTTGAACAACATCGTTGTGGTGCAACTAGAAACATGGAAATTGATAAATGTTTGCCAGTTAGTAGTACTCCAATGTGTACTGGTTCATTAAAAGTTGCCTATCTTCCAGACAATGGAAACTACACATTTAAAATTTATCCAAGTTTAGATTGTAGTGGTAATCCAGTAGCACTTAGTAACTTTTCATGTGACGCAGGTAGTACACCAACAACATTCCAAGGTTTCTCTGTTTCATGTTTTAATCCAACTTTTAAATACTTTGTCATCAATCAAAAACAATGTAATGCCAGTCAAAGTTTACAAGTTGATACTTGCCTTGCAGTTAATGGTACAAGTTCCCAATGTTCTGGTTCGGTAGAAGTTTCATTTATTCCAACTGCCACTTCAAATGAATTTACATTTAATGCTCATACAAATAATAATTGTAATGGAACAGCTGCTCTATCCAGTAATTTTACTTGTTCAACCAGTGGTGCTTATAAATCATACAATGGGTTTGATGTTGCTTGTTACAATGAAAAACAAGTTATTTCTTCTTCCTCTGATGATGGTTCATCCGCAAATTCCTCTTCTTTCATCTCTGTATCTATCTTACTTTTAGTAGTTTCTTGTTTACTTTCAATAATTTAAATTTTATTTGAAAAAAATTAATTAACACATTTAAATAAATTATTTATATAATTACAATTATAAAACTAACACCTATATGGTGATGAGATATTTTTTTAAAAAAAAAAAAGATTTTATAACATGTTGATTAATTAAATTGTTTAATAGTTGTATATAATTATCTATAGTTGTATAATTAGTTTGTTGATTTTTTTTTAGATTTTTTTTCAATTTAATTTCCATTTTTTTTTTTGAAAATTAATGTTATATTAAAAACAAAATCGTTCAAAGCCACACAAATTAAATAAATAATGAATATTAATTACCATAATAATAATGAAGATTGTGAAATATTATTTTTTAAAGTATGGAATAATAAATATTTAAGAAATTATATTTTCAAATTAATACATTCAGTTGAATGGGTAAAATTTAATGATCACCAATTATATAGAGTTGGTAATAGAAAATTGTTTAAAGATATTTATTCAATTGAATGGATGGTTGAAAATAAACAATTTCAATTATTAAAATGCAAGATAAAAGCAAATGAATATATTCAATTGGATAGTTTTAATTTATTGATTGAAATGATTAATCACAAAAATAAAATTGGCCAATCGGTAGAAAGTACACAAGAATATCAATTAGTAAATGAAATTTTGGTATTACTATTTAAATATAAACCAATGGAAATGAAACAAACAAATTTATTGGCATCTTTAATAATAAATGAAGCAACAAGCCTCATTTCAACATTTATTCAAGAACCATACTTTGTTCATGAAAATTTTGGTCTCGGAGAATTTGAATTGTCATTTCAATCAGATCCATCAATATTACAATTGATAATTGATGCAAAACCACCAATTTACATTAAAGATACAATGAAAAGACAATCATTTGAATTTGCATTTAAAAGTAGTAAATACACTGATCAATTTATTTCTTTTTTATTGGAAAACCCAAAATTATACAACCACTCTTTACCCAGTGGTGATCAAACCACAGGGAAACTACCAACAATTTTATCAATTTTACAATTGAAATCATATGAAAATCAAAATAAATTAATTGATCTTGGTATTTATAGAGATTTACCAACCAATCAAAAAAAACAACAAATTGATGAAATTATAGTTGGATTTAATGGAAAGGAAAGAATTATCAAATTAATACAACTATTACACATGGATCATCCTGAATTAATTTATCAATTCTTATTAAAAAAGAAACAATTATTACCAGCATGCTTGGATCGTGATCAAACAATTTTCCAATGTACATTAAAATTCATTTACATTAATTATGATACAAATTTATTAAAATTAATGATATCAAGATACAAGAATACCGTATTTCCAATGGGTATTTTAAATATATCAAAAATTCAATACATCAATGACAAATCTATCACATTGGATCAAAATGTAATTGAATTTATAAAATTTTATACATCATCCAATCATTTTGGAAATATATTTCAAAATAATCAATTGGACATTGAAATATCAAAATTTATAAAAAAGATTCAAAACAATCAACAATACAATGAAATAATTAACAATGTGAATTGTAATCAAATTATAAAATCATTATTACCAAATAGTTGGAATAAAATATTACATAACATTCAATATTATTCACAATTTGATTTTAATAATTTTCAACCAAATGATCAAATATTAATTCAAGATATTGAAACTGTAAATTGGTTAAATGAAAATTCAAATTATTTAATACAAAACTACAAGAGTACAATCGAAAATGTAATTGTATTTAAAACAATTGAATTGGTTAAACATTTTCAATCTAGAGTATTTTTCCATTCAAATAATTTTTATCTTTATCCAATTGTTAATGCAATCATTGAACAAGATATTAAATCTTTGGAAACTATAAATCAATTGTTACTGTTGGAAAAATCAAAAGATTTGATCAATCATATTTATATACCAAAAAAATATATCATTTTTAAAATTTGAAAATGCATCCATTGAAAAGATTGAAAATTTAATACTCTATATAAATTCTGGGAGTTTAAATTATTTACCACAACAAGATATTGGTATAATTTTCAAATCATTGGTTGAAACTATATCAGTTGGCCCAATATCAAATAAACTTGGATTATTTATTAATTCAATTCAACAAACTTGTAAATTATTTATGGATTCAATTCAATTTTGTAAACCAATGCAATTGGAATTTATATTATCACAATATAATATATTATTGAAAAATAGTGATTCAATTAGAATTGCAATAAAAGAAACATCAAAACCAAATCCAATTTTCACAATTCTTGGTAAATATGAAAATAGTTGTCCACTTGTAAATTGGTTTTCAAATAAACATTTAACTTGTAGTGAAATTATTAATTGTATTTCAATTTTAATTAATAATTTTGATAAAGTGGTATCGAGTAATAATGGCGGTAGTAGTGGTGGTAGTAGTGGTGAAGATTATATAAAATTAAATGAATATTATTCGTTAACATCATTATTTATAAATAGAATATTTAAAACATTTATTAGATTTAAATGTACAACAGTGGTTGAAATTAGAAATGTTTTTAAAATTATTGAAAATCATAATTTCCTTTGTCCAGAATATCCATTTCAAATTGATCATTCATTTTATCATTCATTCTTTTATATTGGTATACGTTCAACCAAACTATTAAAATATGTAATTGGATTACCATTTTTAGTTTCAGTTGTTAAACATTTTAAAATGTATGGATATATGTCGGAATTATTGGAAAGCGCTCAATATAAAGGTTATAATATTTCAAAATATATTCATTCTTCAATTTGGACATTTGATTATTTATTTAATGATGGTGAATCATTTTATCAAATTGCAAATAAATTAATTAGTGCATGTTCATTTGTACCTGGACTATGTGATAAAGAGATGGTTGCCCATGAATTGAATTACCATTCAAAATCTTACAATTATAATTTAGAATATTCATTACATATTAATAATTTTGAATTATTTCAATTTCAAATGGATTTATTAAATCAAAAACAGGGACCATTTCAATTTTCAGATTCATTATATAAGTTGGTTTATCATTGTAATTTTTTAAATAATGATGAATTATATCAACAATTTATTTCATTTAATAATTATAAATCATTTATCAATTATATCGTAACTCCAAGATCATATGGTACGAATGATAAAATTGAATATTTGGATTTTGTTTTACAAAATAATAAAATTATTACAGATTTATTATCAAGAAATGATGGTGGTGGTGGCTATGCTTCAGATCAATCATTTAAATTTTGGAAATGTATTTTATCAAATAATGATTTGGTAATTCAAAAACATTTAATTTTAAAACATAAACAAATGTTTTTTAATAATGACGGCAGTGGTGATAATCAATTGTAAATTTAAATATTGTATATTAATTTGATATTGTAATTTATGATTTAATTTTAAATTATTTTCCTAATCATTCTTATTTAGCGGTTTCAGATTCTCAAATTGAAAATGCAATGAATATTGCATTTTTAAAATATTTAAATAAAATTGGTAAATTTTTCAAATTAATAAAAAAAGGAAATTTATTAAAATATTGTTTTGATATCATCCAAATTTATTCAAACTGAAATGTTATAATCTATTGACCAAATAGGTTTTAAAAGTCAATAGCTATTGTTAGTGCGCAGAACCATCGCACATTTGGAAATTGATTAAAATATTGTTTTGATATCACAAATTTATTTAAATTAGCATGAATGAAATCCACTAACAAAATAAATTCTAAATTCCCGGAGGCTCTGCGCACCAAAATAAATTTCTATTTTTTTTTTTTAAACAAAAAATAAATATATTCCAAGGGCAAGGGCTCGTTACCATTTTCGTGGTCGTGTCAATTCACGACAACCCATATTCGAACTTTAAAAGCTTTTTTTTTTTTTTTTTTTTTTTTTAAATAATTTGTACGGGTTTCGACCGTTTAATTTTCTTTACTTTTTTTTTAATATATAATAATATAAAATATGGGTTT
>JABXES010009034.1:0-12993 GCA_013375695.1 Dictyostelium brefeldianum | reverse complement strand
AAATCAAACCCCCCCCCCCCCCATCCACACACCCTCTCTCGGGGGCCCCGTCACATGTGTAAAACCCCCCCAAAAAAAAAAAAAAAACTAACAAAACAATTAAAAAAAAAAAAAAAAAAAAATCAAGATATTTATTTATTTATTTATTTTGTTATCAAACATTACTATTGATTCTTCTTCTTTTGTTATATCATTAACAATTAAATTAATGTTTGGATATTTAATACAGTGATTACGTAAATTTAAACAATCATCTTTTTTGGACAAGAATTTTGGGTAATAACTAAACTGATAATTTTTAATGGAATTATTTGATCTAATAATTTCAAACAATGGACCCAAGTTACTTGTTTGAACTTGAATATTTACATTTTCCAAAGATTTTGAACAATCTTTAAATAATTGATTTAAAAATGAATCTTTTTGTTCTTTTTCAATTCTTTTTGGTATAAATTCATTTTCATTTTCATCTTGGTTTTCATTTTCATTTTCGTTTAATGGTGAGTTTTGTTCACCAATACTTTCACTATCACTAGACATTGAATTGTCATCACCATTATCATAATCATGATAATAATCATTATTTTCATCATATGGAATTTCAAGATGACCAATTTCTTCAGTTAAACAATGATCTAAAATTGATAATGTTGATAAATTTGAAGTTTTAATGAAATCCACAATTGAATACCATGTTCCAAAATCAGATTTATGATGGTTACTACAACTACATAATTTTATATCTTCTTTTGGTAATGATAAAGATGTATCTGGGTCCAATTTTAATAATCTTTCCAAATTATTAAAACAAGTTGAAAATTTAAATTCTTTTAATTTTGGATAACTGGTAATGACTAAAAGTATATCTGATAAACCAATAGCATGAATTCTTATAGTTGATATATTTTGAAATAAATTTGAAACTAATGGACCATATTTATTGTTGAAATATTCAAATGTGAATAATAATTTCAATTTTGAATTTGAATCTGTATTAAATGCATTTTCATCGTAATTTGTATCTCTGACATCTTCAAATAGTTTACTATCTATAAAATTTGGAGAGTTGATTATTTCTAAATTCTTTGAATCAACAAGTATTGGACTACCTTGGATTTTCAATGTGTCAATTACAATGTTGCTATCGATAAAATTACAAATTCTTCCAATTCCTTTTGTTTGGTCAAGTATTAAACTATTTAAATGGTTTACATTTGGTATCATCTTTTTATAATAACCTGCATTTAACTTTCTAATTTCAATATTGACATGGTTGGGTACATTTAAATTATTTACGAAATCAATACTGAAAACTGCATTTGAATTGATTTTATGCTCAACATCAATGAATATAGTTGATAAATTTGTTAATTTTGATATTAAATGGTCATTTAAATAATTTATCATTTCATTTAAATCAGTATTTTGGTACCTGTATTCTCTGTGATGTAATTTCAATAGTTTTATATTTTCAAATTTGTATATTGAATATTTACTATTTTCAAACATGTATTGTTTTCTACCTTGTAATGGTGGTGGTGGATAAAATGGTTCTATCAATGGATGGTAATTGAAATCTTGACAACAGTATAATTGATTTGATATATATGTATGATATTGCCAACATACCAATGCTAATTTCACAACTAATTTATTATTTTCTTTTAATGCTTCTTCATTAAATATTATCTTTCTATTAACTTTTTCTAATAATATTTTAATTATGTATTTTTGAATATAAATTGGTAAATTAATATCTATTTGATTATTATTCATTGTTTGTACAAATAGGTTTTGAAAAATTTAAAAAAAAAAATATAAAAAAAAAGAAAAAAAAAAGATATTTTTCAATATGAATTCATCGAAAATTTTGTTGAAGAAATCATTACAAAATAAATTTAATCATCAAATCTGTTATTGTTATTGTTGTTGTTGTTATTTATATTTTTGTTATGATTTATTTGTATATTCTGATATTCAAAAAAAACGAAATTTCTAAAAATTAAAAAAAAAAAAAATATTCGTTTTTGTCAGTTTTTTTCATTTCCAACCAGAAAAGTAAATTGAGAAACGTTGAAAGTTTTGTTTTTTTAAACGCTGTTGCAACACAATAATGAAAATTCGATCACAATTGTAATAAATATAATATAATACACGCTCACTCACATAAACAATATATTTTCAAAAATGATAATATCAAAAATATTTAATAAACAGTCAATTTTTATTATATTCATAATATGTTTGTTCATTTTTATAATAAATAATAATATAATTGAAACAAAATTAAAAGAAAAATATAGTAATAACAATAACAATGACATTAATAATATACATAACAATAATAAAAGGAACAATGACAACGATAATAGTAGTAATAATAATAATAATAATAATAATAATATAAATAATAGAAAATATAATAATAATAAATTAAAAAATTTAAATTTCTTAAATGAAGAATTTCCACAATTGTATACATATAGTCCAAATAAAGAAGAACGCAGTAGTTTATATGGAGAGGAGGATGGTCAAAATAGTTTTAATAATAATGAAAAACAAGAATGGTCAAAATTACCAACAGATATAATGGAGAATAAAAAAGTTTGTATTGTTACAACAGAGATTGAAGGACCAGTTTTAGGCGGTGGAATTGGAACAGCATACACAGCATTATCTCAAAAGTTATCAGAAGATGGTCATAATGTAACCGTTGTATTGGTAAATAAAGTCAAAAAGTTATCTTCTTCACATTGGATTGAACTTTATAAAAGAACATTGGGAATAAGATTGGTTATATTGGATTTCATGTTAACTGATCCAATGTCAATTGGATTAACAAGAGCAATGGAAAATCAAATGGAAATTGATTCAACAGATTTAGATAGTGTAGTTGGTTTAATTGGTTGTACAGGTCCTTGTATTCGTTCATACAGAACTTATATTTGGTTATCAAAACATGAAAAGGAATTTGACTTTATTCACTTTCATGATAATGGTGGTATGGCTTATTTTAGTTCGTTATCTCAACATCAAGGTATTCACTTTCAATCAACACATTTGGTTATTGGAGGTCATGGTCCTCATTTATGGGAACGTACTGCAAATAGTGCTAATCTAGATGATGGTAAACATTTTGAAATTGATTATTTAGAAAGAAAATCTGTTGAATATTCAAATTGGTTAATTTCACCAAGTAATTACATGCTAAATTGGATGAAATATAATCGTTGGGTATTACCAACAAATTCATATGTTCATCAAAACTTATTACCTGGTGAAAATCAACAACAAACAACCATTGAAATGGATGAATTATTATTTAAAGAACAACATCAACAACAACACCAACAACAACAACAACAACAAACACCAGTATCACTTCATGATTTTAATGAATTATTATTTTTTGGTAGATTAGAATCTAGAAAAGGTTTAGATATATTTTTGGTTGCATTGGAAACATTGGCAGATTTAATTAATGGTAGTGGTATGAAGGTTACATTTTTAGGATCAAATACAAGATTAATGGATATTAATATGATGGCAGATTTGTATATTGATAGTGTTTGTAATAAGCTAAACATTCAATGTCAAATACTTATTGGTAAATCACATACGGAAGCAATTCAATATTTAACAACTGATAAATTCAATAAATTGGTAATTGTAGCATCACCAATTGATAATTCACCAAATACAGTATTGGAATGTCTAACTCATAAACTATCAATTATTGCGACAAATGTTGGTGGTATACCAGAATTGATTCATCCTGCTGATAGATCAAGTGTATTGTTTGATCCAAAACCAAAATCATTAATACGTTTAATAAAGAAATTGAAAGAAACTGGTGTTTCACATGCACGTTTTTCAACTGATGAATGGACACGTCAAATAATTTGGAGTAATTGGCATTCAGTTGTCACTAAAACACCATTGATAAAAGGTATGGTTCGCCAACAACATTTTGATCCAACTACAACATTAAAGAAACTATTGACAATTGTATTGGTATATGATAGATCAAATGTAAATGTATTGATTAAAAATATTCATTCAATTGCCGCTCAGGAATCACCATATTTCCATATTGAAATCATAATTTGTAAATCTTCAAAAATTGTTGGATTACATCAAATTTCGCCAGAAGTTACCAACCTTTTAAAAGAATATCAACTATCTTTCAACATCACAGAAATAAATCAATATTTACTTTCACCATTTCAAGCATGGAATTCAAAAGAAATATTGGATCAATCAAATGGTGATTATTTATTGTTTTTAGATCCATTAGATTACCTTTCAGAAAATGCATTGAAATTATTAGGTCAAGTTGAATACAAAACTGGATCATCAATTATAACTGGTTCTGTATTATTTAATAATAGAAGTAACAGTGGTAGTAATGGTGGTAGTGTTAGTAGTAGTAGTAATGGTGGTAGTAATATTGGTATTAGTTCAATTTATTTAGGATGTAATGGTATGCCAGGTATAATGTATAATTGTTATGGTAGTAATAATATGATGATTAATAAATTGGTATTGATGGAATTAAGTGTTGAATATCCAGTTAACGATACTCCAGATTATAATAGTGATATTGAAAATAGTGGATCATGGGATTTCTATGCACAAGCTACAAACAATGGATACACATTGGAATCAATTGCTAAAAATATATTCATATCTGAAAGAATTGAATACGATCCAACGATAACATATAATCAAGAATTAAGAGTATTGAAATCATTTGATAATGTATTACCATCAACACTTGAAAAGACACCATTGGCAATTAGACATTTCCTTACATCAAAGAAATTATATGTAAATGAAATTATAAATGCAAATTCAAAATCAAAAGAATGTGAAAGAATATTAAACACAAATAACAATAATAATATGGTAGCAGATCAACAATTATTCAATCAAGATGGTCAAGAAAAACAAGATTACATGGAAAGTAGGAATCACATAAACATGGTATTCATTAGAGGCCATGAAAAGAGTGGTACTAGTTGGTTGAAAAAAGTAGTTGATTTACATCCAAGAATATTCATGGCAAAACAAGAATTTCACTTTTCAATCATTGAAGATGGATTGGATAAATTTACAAGTAAACCATGGGCAGCTGCTCAAGAACCTTATAAATCATATACAAAACGTTGGTATAAATCATTTGTTAGAAATTTATTATTATCTGGTGTATCTCCATCGATGGCACCATTAATCAATTGGGTTGGTGAAAAGACACCATCTCCATTAGCACCAATTATATCTGGTTCAAAATACGTATTGATTGTGCGTGATGGAAGAGACGTTGTAACCAGTTTATTTTGGCATTTTGTTAGATTGGGTGGGTTTGAAAATTGGTGTGGTCCAAATCAAAAACATTTAGTTGATCCAAATTATGTTCAAGCATATAGAAATGGTAATCAATCTGATTACTTTCATTTAAATCCATATCATTTATTAGAGAAAGAAGTATGCTTTCGTAAAATTGCTTCAGGTTGGGCACAACGTGTAATTGAGGATAATCAAGTTATAGTTGCATTAGAATCTAATCCAGTTGCTCATGTTTTCTCACTTCGTTATGAAGAACTTCATCGTGATCCTGAAACTAATCGTCGTTCACTGTATGAATTCCTCAATCTTGATAGTAACGAAGCTGAACAATTATCAATTGAAGATAAAACAATTCCAGGTGGTTTCGATGAAATGTCTGATAAAAACAAATTCTTTAGAAAAGGTGAAATTGGTGATTGGAAAAATTATTTCTCTGATGATAACAAACGTTGGTTTAAAGAGGAAACTGGTAATTTATTAATTGATTTAGGTTATGAATTTAATAATAATTGGTAAATAAACAACAAACAACAATAAAAATAAAAATAATGAAAACAACAATTTTAAAATTTATTTCTGCCTATCTATTTATCTTAATTTAACAGATAAATGATTTTCAACTTTATTTCTAAGTGTTGATTGAACTTGATCAATTTCTTCATTTGTTAAATTTCTATCCATTGAACGATAATGAATTCTATAACAATGTGATGTCTTATTTAATTTATTATTTGTAAATGAATCAACTAGTTCTACTTTTTCAACAAGATCACCACATGTTTCACGTACAAATTCATAAAATTTATTTTCATGAAATTGATTGACACCGGCACCAGCAGTAGTGGCAGAAGCGGCAGGAGCATCTTCAATCCAAAATGAAATATCTTTTGTACATGATGGATATTTACTAAATTGTTGAAATTTAATATTTGTAATATCAATGTCACCAATGGTGTTTGTTGATGTTGATTTATCAATTCCTTTAAATTGATTATGAAATCTTTTATCATCAGTCCAGAATAAACGAATATCAGGTATATTAAATAAAATCATTGCTAATCTTTCTAAACCAATACCAAATGCCCATGCTCTGTAATTTGATAATCCAGTATCATTCATAATTTTAGGATGAACTACACCACAACCCAATACTTCTAACCATTCACCTTGAAATAATATTTCCATTTCCCAACTTGGTGAAGTGAATGGAAAGTAAGCATCAATCCAACGTACTTGTAAATCTTGACCTATAACACCACGTATCATTGATTCTAATGAATGCTTTAAATCAGATTCAACAAATTTAACATCATCCAATTCCATATATGCTTGATCTTTATAATAATCTATACTTGAATTATAATCTGCAATTGATTTTAAATTTTTAAATACTTTAACACCTTCCATTTGATGGAAAACAGGATAATGTACACTATCAATTGTATCTCTACGATAAACATCACCAGTTACAAGGAATGCCATTTCTTTATTTTTTAATAATTCTGATTGATGTGCACTTGTATGTGTTCTTAATACATTATCTTTATTGAAATAATATGTATCATTTGGTGATCTACCAATGTGACTAACTGGAAATAATAAATCATCGAAATTTTGTGTTACGCTTACTTTTGGTTGAAATGAATCAAAAAATTGAAATTTATGTTCTTGGTCTGATAAAACTTGTTGAAAATGATATTGTATCTTTTTTTTAATTATATTTAATGGATGATCATTTTGACTATGTAAATTCTTTCCAATTTTATTTAATATGGTTGATGGTATATTTCCATTCTCTGGTATTATTTTAGTATAATCAATTGATTTACCACCACTACCACTAACAATATCACTACAATAGAATCTACTAATTACATTATTACTATTACTATATTTGAATAAAGTAATATTATTTTTATTTATATTTTTAAAAAGTTTGATCATTTTCAATGATTTTCGTTTTTAAAAAGAAATTAAAAAATTAAAAAAATAAAAAAAAAATTCATTTTTATTAAATTTTTTTCATTTTTTATTAAATTTTTTTACCAAAATTACATATAATAAAATCACATAATTCATTAACAACAATACAGATAATAGTGACAAATTTTATTTGTTTCTATGTATAAACAATATATACATACACTCAAAGAATGATGAATAAAAGAAAACAAAGAGATTTCGAAGAGCATTTGGAATCTGTTGATATTGAACTTATTAATTCATTAAAAAAGAAAACAACAACAGATACAACAAAAGTTTCAACTAGCATTGATGAAAATAAATTCTTTTTAGAATTATTAGATAAAACATTAAATATAAATTTAGTTTGTGATAAAAGTAAGTAAGCTACACATATTTTAAAATTAATATCAAGCTTTATAGTGTTTTATTGTGTGTTTACTAATTTACACTATTTATTATTTTTAGAAAAAAAAACCAAAAATTGTATAGAGAATCCAAACTGTTTCCATCACTTAGGTCAAAAGAATTTTTTAACTGAACATGATACATATATTAAAGAGAATTTAATGAAAGATTTCATTAGAAAACAACAATCAATTTCGCCTTCATCCTCTTCTCCAAAAATAACGACTTCACCATCACTTACGACTACAACTACAAGTATTTCAACAACCACTACTAAACCAACTTTAACATTATCAACAACACCAACACCAACAACTACAAATACACCAATTATAAAAGATGTGATAATTGAAACAACTACAACAACCACAGGCACAACATCAAAAGAAAATGAAGAAGTTTATAATACATCCACCAATGTTACACCACCAATAATAGAAAATACATCAACAACGGTAGTAGCTGCTGAATCAGAAACTAAAGCAATTATAGATGAACAAGATGATATTGTATTAATTAAAAGTTCACCAAATGAATTTAGAGAAGTTAAAGAAAGAGATATATCAATTCAACCAATTGGATTAAAGAATTTAGGTGCAACTTGTTATGCAAATTCATTATTACAACTTTTATTTATGAATAAAGAATTTAGGAAATTGGTATTGGAAATTAAATTACCAAAAGATAATCAAATGAATGGTGTAATCAGTAATAGTAACGATAGTGAAAAAGATATAATCATTGACCAATTACGTTTACTATTTTTAAATATGCAATTTAATAGAAATTCAATATTTGATCCAACAGAATTTATAACATCATTACAACTTTCAAATTCAATGCATCAAGATATTCAAGAGTTTTTCATTTTATTTTTAGGTTTAATTGAATCTCAATTGGATAATTATAATTTAAATAGTGGTAATGGTAGTGATGATAATAGTGTTGGTAGTACCAACTTTTTAAAACAATTATTTCAAGGACTTTACAATTATACAACAGAATGTTCAAGTTGTCATAGTAAATATAAATCACCAAGTTCATTTTATGAAATTCAATTACAATTGGAAGGTTTTGATGGTTTGGAGGAATCTTTAAGAGGATTTCTTTCAAAAGAGAAACTAACTGGCGATGATAAATACTTTTGTACAAAATGTAAAACTAAAAAGAATTGTTCAAGATCCATTGAATTATCTCAAATTCCACCATACCTTTGTTTTCAATTACTTCGTTACAGTTTTGATAAAACTTCATTTAAAAAGAAAAAGCTTCACAACCCATTTTCATTTCCATTAGAATTGGATATTAAAAAAGTAATTTCAAATAACATTGGTATTAGTGATGATGATAATGATGATGACGATGATAATGGTGATAGTAAAGATCAAGAAATGAAAGATTCTGATGAAACCGATGAAGATATAATAGAAGAAGAAGATCTAGATGAAACAGAAAATGAAATTGAACAAATTAAAAAGAAAAAACAAACTGTAAATAGTAATAGCAATGGCAATGGAAAAGAAGGTATTGGAGGTATTAAAGATCAATTTTATGTATTAAAAGATGCAATTTTAGAAGAAAATCAACAAGATGAATCAATTTACAATCAAGTTGCATTTTATAGAATAGTAAAAGAAATTATTAAAAATAGAAATTTAAGAAATGATTTCAACAAAGTTTTACAATTATTTAAATCAGATTTATTTTTAAGTAAATATAAAGATGCATTTATAGATATTGTAAAATATAATTCAACAAACAGTAATGGAAGTGATAATGAAAATCAACAACATCAACAACAAATTACAGAAATTACAAAACCAATTTGTATGGATAATACTGGTGGTGGTGATGGTTCATTAATTGATCAAGATCAATATATTTATGAATTAACTGGAATTTTAATGCATCAAGGTTCAAGTACAGGTGGTGGTCATTATATTTGTCATATTAAAGATGATACAACTGGAATATGGTGGAAATTTAATGATGAAACCATTGAAGAAATTGATATCAAGAATTTAGGTAAAGATAGTAAAAGTGAAAAAAGAAAAAAAGTTGAAATTGATGCAGGTACAATATCATCCTCATCTGCGTATATGGTAGTTTATTCAAAAAAGAATAGAGTTGTAAATGGTAATGGTGTTGGTGGTGCAAATGAAAATCAAAGTCAAAATCCATTACAATCATATGATAATCTTTCAGATAGATTATTAGATAAATTACAAGAAATGGATAACACATTCAACATTCATAAAAGTTTATTTGATACAGAATTTAGAAAATTAAAAATTCAATGGGAACAAAGAATTGAATTATTTCAAAAGGTTGAACCATATTTAAATGTAGATTATGATCAAGATGATAATATGGTATTAGATAATAAGAAATCAAATAATAATAATAATAACAATGGCAAAAGAAGCACACATGGTAATGGTGGAAATCATCATCATTATGAAGAAAAAGAAGATGAACTTATTGAAATTAATGATGATGATACTGATAGTAGTGGTACAGAATCTGAAATGGTAAATCAAATTAAAGAACAAACATTAATTGAAAAGAAATTGAAAAAACAATATTATTGGATTGATACAGATTGGCTTAAAAATTGGATTGTTGGTTATAGCTTTCCAATAGATAATTCACCACTTCAATGTACTCATAGTCTTTTGAATCCAAGTAAATTAGTATCAATGAAAAGAATTTCACCAATTGCATGGAAATTGCTTCATGATGCATCTGGTGGTGGTCCAACATTTAGTGAATCAAGTGTATGTAGTGAATGTTTATATTCACTTTGTTCAGAATCAAAAGAAAAAGCTTCAAGTAAAAGTTTAAAAGAATATTATATTTCAATTGAAAAACCACAACCAAAAGTAACAAGTAAAAGAGTAGGTTCAAGACAGCCATATCCAACTACATCAACCAACAATGTTAAAAAAGAATATTACATTTCAAAAAATTGGTTTAATAATTGGAAAAAAGTAAATCAACAAAACGATGAACAATCACCAACTGAAGATATAATTTGTCCACATGGTGGTTTAAATTTAGATGAAAAAGATAGATTACAAATTGCCGCTGAAACTTGGGTCTACTTGAAATCATTATATCCAGATGATACATGTACAACTTTATCAGTTGCAGATAGTGTACAATGTACAGTTTGTACTGAACAAGCAAATGATTTACAAGAAAAAGAAGAAAGAAAATTATTAATTGCAAAAGAAGAGAAAAAAGAAATGAAAGAACTACTCGCATTATTGAAATCAAAACCAAGATCAAAGAAACCAAATTTAATGATTGGTCAATATTGTGCTGTTAGTAAAGATTGGTTAGCAAATTGGGAATCATTAATTTTTAATCCAAATCAAGATGACACTGAAGAATTGTTGTACAATGAAAATGGTGAAAGGGTTGATAAAGATGGTTTTCAATTATTGGATCAAGATACTTCAGTTGATAAATTAAAAGAATCAATTGGTACCATTGATAATTCATCGTTTATTTGTAAAGATCATTCAAAATTCCAATATGATTTATCCGATGAAAACTCAATTAAACAATTATCAACATTTTCATTAACAAATAATACAAATAGTTTCAACGAGTTTGAGTTACCATTTTTATTGATTCCAAAATCATCATACGATAAATTGGCTAGCAAGTATGGTTCAAATATTGATATTCAATTATCAAATGGTAATTTGGTTGAACCTTATACATTTTGTGGCGATTGTTTTAAAGCTCAACAAGAAATTGAATTGAAAAAGAAATTAAATTTCAATGGTGCTACCATTTACATTCATAAAATCAATGGTAAAGATAATCAATACGATATGAAATACTATTCATTTCCAACATCATTTAGAATGCCAAGATCTTATAGACATGAAATTTCACCAGTAAATCATGATTACTCTATTGAACAATTAAAATTAACAATCTGTTCAATTCTTGGTACTTCAACTTATCAACAAAGATTATTTATGATTAATGAACCAATTGGTGAAGATGATAAACAAGGAATAATTGAATTAAAAGAATCTGCTGCTCAACTAAGATGGTATAAAATTGTTCCAAATCAAATTATCGTTTTGAAAATTGATGAAGATGGTATCAATTCTTTCATTGAAGATAGTTATTCCTGTTCTTCAAATTCATTGGAAACTGGTTTTAAAGGTTCAATTTTTAATAAATAAATAATAAAGAATAAATATATTGAATGTATAATTATTCTTTTTATTTTTAAATTACCCTTTGTAACATCACAAATTTTTTTTTTATTTTTAAATTAATTTTATTTTTATTTTTTTTTTAAATAAATTTTATTTCATTGTTATAATAAAATTTACAAGAACAATAATAAACAAATAAACAAATAAATAACAAAATGGTAAACTATATGATATGTGTAGATGAAGGTGAAAACACTGAACATGCAATTAAAGAGATAATCACTCATATGTTTCAAAATAATAAAGATACATTATACCTAATTTCAATAGCAGAAGGTAAATAAAATTATTGTTATGTATTTATATATTAAAATATATATTAACCAAGTTTGAATTTATTTGCAGAACCAATTTCATTTCCAACTAGTGGTATGTCAATTGCTATTGTTGCAGGTAATTATTATTATATTTTTATTTGTTATCTCTTGATATACCCAAATATATCCTAAATCATGTTTTATTTTATTTTTATCTAATTATTTCAAGAATCTTTAAAAGCAATTGAAAGACAACACAAACAAATACTTGTAAATAGAGCAAACTTTTGCAAAAATTTAGGTGTTAACAATGTCAAAGCATTATTAGGACATGGTAATCATGTTGGTGAAGCAGTTGTAAAAGCTGCAGTTGAAAAGAATATACACACAATTGTAGTTGGTCGTAGAGGTATGGGACCAATTAAAAGAGTATTAATTGGTTCAACATCACGTTATATTTTAGAACATGCCAAGTGTAATGTTTTATGTATTAAAGAAATATCAGAACAAAATGTCAAATCACCAACATTAAATAACAATGAAAGTTCACAAGTTGAAAATGAAGAAGAATCAAAAGAACAATATGATCTTGAACATTTACATTTACACGTTTAAACAAATAATAAAACTTTTTATAATAATAAATAACCTTTTTTTTTTTTGATTTTTGGATTACACAACAAATTCAAAATGTGTATTTTTGTGAAAAAAAAAAGTTTTTATATGGAGAGCATGTTTTTAATAAGGGGGGCGAGGGCAAAAAGTAAAAAAAA
>JABXES010009027.1:0-13003 GCA_013375695.1 Dictyostelium brefeldianum | reverse complement strand
TTTGAGGGCTATCTTTTCGTGTATAAATCGTCGATTTTAGATGTAAAATGAGATATAAATGATCAAAATACGTATTTTTTTCGGGTACCAATACGACTTTTTCTTTTGTTGAATCTGAGCCATTCTCTCCACTTTCGCAAGACAACAAAACAAAAAATTTATTCAGAGAGGGAATCGAACCCACGGCCTAATCCGTGTTAAGGATTCGTGATAACCAACTACACCATCCGAACTTATTATGATTTGTTCAAAAAAAAATTTAAAAATTCAAAAAAAAATTAAAAATTTATGGGAAGAAAAAAAAAAAATCAAAAAAAAAGTTTTATATGAGATTTTCTTAAAAATAAAAGAAAGTATAAAATTTATTTCAATAATTGAAAAAAAAGATATAATTTAATGATTAAACTATTCAGTTGGGTTAAGACCATAGTTTTTAATCGAATACTGTAGTAGTAGGTAAATTTAAAAAAAAATAAATAATTAGAATTAGAAATAAATTTAAATATGTTTTATAAAATTACCTTTTTAACTTCTTCAAATGTTATAACACCATCTTTATCAGTATCAATTTCTCTAAAGAAATAATTAGCAGTAGCATCACCATCTTCTGAACCTGAATCTTTAAAGTATTTAACCATTTCATCAAATGTAATTTTCTTGTCATTATCAAAATCAAATTGAGATATAAATGTTTGAACATCAATTTCTGCTGCATTTTCGATTTTTGATGCATACATTTGAATTAAATCCTATAGGTGGTATGTATTGTTAGAAAATATTTTACATTTTTGAATTATTTACATATAAAAAGAAGAGTATGCATACAGCTTTAATTTCATTACTAGTTATTTTACCATCTTGATTTTTATCTAATGCACAAAATAAATTGTTTGCTGATCTTTCTGGATATTTATTACCTTTTAAATAGTAGAAAAAAAGAGAAAAATTAATATTATTGAATTGATAATATATTAGTTATTGAAACACAAACCAGCTTTTTTGAAAAAATCAACAGCTTCTTTTTTTGTTATTGTTTGATCACCATCCTTATCGTATCTTGATAAAAGCTTGTCAATATCTTTTTGAATTTGTTGAGAAACTGATTCCATTATTATTTGTATATATATTTATTATTAATTTAATTATTTAAAAACAAAAAAATAATAACCAATTGCAACAAAAAATTAAATTATAAAAAATTTAAATTAAAAAAAAAACAATATGTCCAGATTACAAAAATACATTCACACAAATTCACCCCACAAAATTAAAACTGTTTTTACATTTATGGTATACTTTTATTACTCTTAAAATGTATTATTAATTATTTAATAATTATTTCTTTTTATTATTTTGTATTCTAAATTTGAAATTAAATTTTTATATTCAATTGTAGATTTAATTGTTGGTGGTAACTTTTCAGTGTATGATAATAATGCTTTTAAATTTTTAGCCAGTTATCATAATATGCATATGTTATTGAATTTAAAGTTGATTTACTTATATGTTTAACAATGTTTACTGAAATTGGATGTTTTTGAGCAGTACTTTAACATTTTTTAATTCATTTAATTGTTTTAATATATAACCTCTTTCTGGTGCCATCATTGTAATTGTTGATATTGATTCTGTATGATTATTTAGAATGAATTTACTCTTTTAACTAAATTTTCAAATTTTGGTAATATTGGTTTATCCAATAACTTCTGTTTTGAATTATTTAATTTGAATATTATCATATTTTGATAACTGATCTTCTGTAATTAATGATTTGAATAAAATTGTAAAATGAATCTAAATTGAATGTTGATTTAAATTTATTTATACTTGATTCAATCATTAATACTAGTTGGATTGTAACTTCGGAACCATAATTTGAAATTAAATTTTCAGATAATTTACTTTGTAATTGTTTTGACATTTCAATATTTGAATCTAATTTTAATAAACAACCCATAAATCATTAACTATTGTATGTACACCCAAATGTTTATTTGAACATTTATCAGATAGATATTGTTTGAATTTTGATTCTAAATAATGAATTTCTTTTTTAAAACAATATGACTTGGTCAAATTGTCCATTAATTCTGTGTAGTTACCATGATTAATTTGACCTGATTAACAAATTGAATTGATTTCCTAATATAATTTTATTTGATATTGAGCCCATTAATGTTTTGAATTATTATATAATAAACCCCAATCGTTGGAAAATGTAAATGAAATATTATTATGACCACCATTATTATTTATATTTATAATGAAATTTAATTAATTTATTTGCATCATCAATTAGTGTATTAATTTGATGATTTAAATATTTCAATATGATTCTTATAATCTTGATTCTTAGATTCCATTGCAAGTACTAAAGAATTCTTCACTATATACATTCTCTGGGACATAAACTAGTGGATCACCTTTATATTGACCATTATTTGAATAAAAGTTATTAATTTCATCTAATTCTTCTTTAATTTTGATTTTTTTGTGGTTTTTCTTGTTTTGGTTTTGTTGTAGTTTTTGTAGGTGTATTTGAAGTTGGAGATATTAAATTATATAGTAATGATACTCTATATCCTGATTTAATTGGTTCAATTTAATAACCACTACTATTATTGTTATTTGTGATGATTGCATAATATCGAATTTTATTAATGTTTGAACCATTAAATTCAATTTTTGATTTATCACCATCAAATATATTAATATCACCACCAGTATGTTCAAATGGTAGTATTATTTCCAATTTACCAATAACAGGTTATATATTATTATTATTATTATTATTTGATAGTTTTTGTTTTTTGTTGTTGATACTATTATCATCCACATCATTTTGTATTCTTTTCTTTTCTTTTCTTCGTTTATATTTTTAACTTCTGTTTTTGTTTGCTGTTGTTGTTGTGGTTGTTTATTATTATTATGTGAACAGATGGGTATAATAAATAATTACCATGTATATACCATTATTATCATTATCAGTATCATTAATACCATGTTTTTCAATCAATTCAGATATGATTGCTTCTGAACATGGAAATTCAATTGTACTATCTTATTTTTTTAACCAATTTCAATTATAAACGGTGATATTACTCTTGCTTCCCTGAACAATAATTTTCATCATCCATTACATCATCTTCATCGTCATCAGAAAAACCAAAATAAAAAGAAGTTGGACCTTGCGATTGATTTTTAATTAAATTGTCTCGTAAAGTCAAGACACCCCCATGTTCAATATATCTCAAACAAATTGTAACACTGATATTGTTTATAATTACAATTACATATTTGAATTTATATTTATTTATATTTATATATCCAACCCTATCTATCTATCTATAAAAATAAATTGTGTGGTTGTGTTTTTTTGTTTTTGTTTTTAAATTTAAAATAAATGTATCTGTATCATGATCATATAATTGTAGTAATTTTTTTTTTTTTTTTTTTTTTTTTTTTTTTTTTTTTTTAATTTTTTTTTTTTTTTTTTTATATTTTTTTTCTTTTTATGTTTTTTTTTTTGAAAGAAATACACATAGGAGGCATTATACTTCTATCAAATTCAAGTTCAAATATAGTATTTGTAGACTATAAAAACTCTTTGAATAAAAACGTAAGGTTATACATAGTACCTCAAACTGAAACTAAATTATAATCAAGCTTTAAAGAGAGAAAAAGGAACAAACAGTTTACAATTCATTCAGAAACTTTATACAATATACTAATACATACCTATAATATATAATATATAATAGTTTTATTACATTAGTAGCAAAAGGTAAGAACAACAAATATATACAGGTCATTTCAAACTTCATCATCTTCATCATATAGCAACATCATCATCAAATAATATTTAATATCAGACATACAGAAACATCAATATAGAAGGACATTATTTTAATATTATTATTATCTTTATTATTTATTTATATATTTATTAAATTATAGTAGTTCACTCAATTGAATATTCATATTTTTATTGTTTAACAAGCATTAAAAAATTGAAATCATTGTTATATTTCTATAATACGAAAGCAAACAAAAGAGAAATCTTACCCCACAAACCATAAATTATATCAATTACTCAACAACCAAAAAGTTTATTTATTTATTAAAATTATATTAATCAGCGATTTTAAATATAACCAAATTCAACTAAATATATGTCAACTCCAAAACAACAAAAACAACCACAACAACAGCAACCAAATCAACAACCAAATCAAATCGTCGATCAAACTAATAATAACAATAATGACGTTCATTTAAATAATAATAATAACGTTGCTTCACCAACTAGAGTTGTTGGTGGTGTACAACAAGGAGGATATTCAAATTATAATGGTAAGTCGTTATATACAATATGACATCTATTGAAATTTCTATAAAAAGAAAGCCCCACACATTGATATTAATATACCATCAATTTTAAATATTTATTTTCCTTAATTATTCTTAATTTTGTGATTTTAATTTAAATTTATTTTCAATTAATTATTTTAGGAAAAAGACAACAGTAAGTTTTTAAAATTTTTTTTTTTTTTTTTTTTTTTTTTTTTTTTTATTTTTTTTTTTTTTTATTTTTTTTTGCCGTTAAATTTAAAAATAATTTTTTTTTTTTTATTTTTATCAAATTAATTATTTTCAACAACACACAACAACATTTATTATAAAACACAATTTATAACATATAAATAACAGCTTGAACAACAACAGCTAAATACATTCATAAAATTTAATTTACTTTTTTAACGAACATATAATCAATTTAAACATATATACAATTGTATCGGAACTAAAATAGGAAAAAATAAATAAAAAGTGAGTAAAACATAGGAATAAAATAATTTGTTTGGTTTTTTATTAGTTCACTTCACATAAATACAATAAAGTATTATAATTTATTATTTGTTCTATACATAGAAATTTACCCCAATTTAAAAATTCTTTTGATAAAAGTAAAAAATATAAAAATAGAAATTTACTCTTAATCTTTTGTATGCTTTATATGTGTATTTGTGTGTTTGTTTTTAAATGGTGTATTGTGTGTTAATATATGTATACATATCTATGTTTACTTCACATAATAATATGGATTCGAAAAAAAGAATAAATAATCACCCAAAAAAAAAAAATATTGTTAATAACAACTTTTGTGTGTTTTTTGTATTTTTTTTGTATTTTTATTCATGCTTGTGTATGTGTGACATACTATTTGAACATAAAAAAATTAATGTGGTAATATTTTTTTTTATTTGTTAATTTGATTATATTCGCAATACAGTTAAATTATTTATATAAATATATTTAAAATAAAAAAAAAATTGTTTTTTTATTTTAATTTTATTATAATTTTAATTTTCAGCTTATTAATATAATTCATATTTTTTTTAGAAATCAACAGCAACAAATAACAACCAATTTTAAAAAAAAAAAATCTAAAACTCCTTCACAGTGTAATATTATTAAGAGTAGTGTCATACATTTATTCATTTTTTAATTAAAGATGTCTTCGTATTCTATACAAGATAGGACTATCCTGAATCAACAACAACAACAACAACAACAAATTAAACAACAACAACAACAACAACCACAAAATGGTATTTTTAATAACTCCAACTGGATGTCTGGAAACAGCGTTTCAATTAATCCTCCAATAGGTGTCAATAATAATAATATTCTAAATAACAATTTAAATAATATAAATAATATGAATAGTAGCAATACAATGAATAATATAAATAGTTTAAATAGTAATATAATGAATAATAATATTGGTAGCAGTACTGGTGGTAGTAGATTTTTTGTAAATAGTAATAGTATAAATAATAATAATAATATAAATGGTTTAAATAATAGTAATAATAATAATAATATTATAGGATTAAGTGCTATTGATTCACTTGACTATAGAAATAAGTTGATGGGACCAGTACCACAACCACAACAATCTCAACTTTACCCAAACCAATTACAACAACAACAGCAACAACAACAACAATTATATATTCAACAAAAATTATTACAACAACAACAAAATATGTTTAATAATCAACAACATCATAGTCAACATCATGATGGTGGATTTATAAATATAAACTCAGATGATATTAAATCTGCTGCTGCGCAAGCTGCAAATACAAATTATATACAATTACAGCAACAAATTTTATTAAATGCAGCAGCCGCATCTGCAGCATCTGGTGTAAATAATAATAATAATAATAATAATAATGTTAATAATAGTAATAGTATAAGTAATAATAATAATAATATAATAAATAATAGTAATAATAGTCAAAAATTTAATAGTTTAAATAATAATATAAATGGTTCTAGTAATGGCACCAATAA
The DNA here is from genome assembly GCA_013375695.1 of Dictyostelium brefeldianum. Classification (NCBI taxonomy): domain Eukaryota; phylum Evosea; class Eumycetozoa; order Dictyosteliales; family Dictyosteliaceae; genus Dictyostelium; species Dictyostelium brefeldianum. Next base: position 6,637 of record JABXES010009027.1, on the reverse strand, counting down.
TAATTTTGTAAATAGTTTAAATAATAATAATATAATAAATAATAATGTAGACGATAATAGTTTAAAAATAAATGGGAATTATAGTAATAATAATAATAATAATAATAATTTAAATATAAATGGATTAAATGGATTAATCAATCACTCACCAAACTTGGGTAGGCCAATATCACCATCAAATATTTCACAATTATTTTCAATATCACAAATTGTTCAACCACCAATTTCTTCAGCCTTTGATATGGAAAATAAATTTTCAAATTCATTTGATTTCGGTTTACCCCAACCACAGTTTTTCACAACTCCACAACAACAACAACAAAAGCAATTGCAACAATTTCAATTGCTTCAATTACAACAATTACAACAACAACAACAAGCTCAACAACAATATAAACAACCAACATCACCTCAAATTCATAATTTAAATGGTAGTAGTAGCCAAATAAATAACAGTGGTAATAATAGTATTGAATTTTTATCAAATCAAATTAGTCAAATTCAATTACAACAATTACAACATCAACATCAACAAACACAACAACAACAACAACAACCAAATAAATCACCTTCACCAACAAATAATTTATCAAGTAGTAACAGCAACATAATCACACAACAACCAACACCACAAACTCAACAAGCAGTACAAATTCAACCACAAGCAGTTCAATCAATTCCACAACCAACTTCAGTCATTGCAACTCAATCACCAACACCATCACCAACTTTACAAACAAATGGTACAGCAACTTCATCAAGTACTTCAACAACCGCAACTACTAGTACCACCGTTAGCAGCAGTAGTAACAGCAACAATGTTGATTTATCAAACTTTTTAGATGAAACTAATTTCCCAACATTGAATAATTCAAATAAAGACATTAGAAAGAGTCAAACAAATACTCCATCATCACCAGCAACCAATGGTTTATCATCATCACAAGAAGGTTTAAAGAATAAAAAGAAATTGGATGGATTAAACAGTTCAAAAGATTCATTAACTATTGCAGCAGCAATTAGTAAATCAATTGCCAACAGTGCAAACAGTGTTAATAATTCCACCGCCGTTGCAACAACCGCCACTTCAACACCAGCAACACCAGTTACAACTAGTGGTAATAATATTAGTTTAACAACAAGCGGTACAAATCTTTCAACATCAACAAACAATGGTGATAGTGAAAAAATCAAATTATCTTGGTTCGAATTTCAAACATTATCAAATTCAAACAATGATGACGATGATGAACATTTACCAAGCCGTGTATTATGGGTTGGAAATATTGGTATGGATGTATCAGAAGAAGATTTAAAATATGAATTTGGTTCATTTGGCGAATTGGAAAGTGTTCGTATCCTTCATAATAAATATTGTGCATTTGTAAACTTTAAAGATACAAATGAAGCAATCAACGCCAAAAAGAATATGCATAACCAAGTTTTGGGAAGTCAATATATTGTGGTTAATTTTAGACATCCAAAATCTGCTGATGACATGATGAATGGTGGAAGTGGTGCTCCAGTTGTACCAATTACAACTCCAGAAACCCTCAACTCAATTTCAAGAGCCATTTACATTGGTAATGTTAGTGATAATTTACCAGAAAAAGAAATTCGTAAAGAATGTGAAAAATATGGTGAAATTGAAAGTATTCGTATCTTGAGAAAAAAAGCTTGCGCTTTCGTTAACTTTATGAACATTCCAAATGCCACTGCTGCACTTCAAGCTTTAAATGGTAAAAAATTTGGTGATACAATTGTTAGAGTAAATTATGGTAAAGTAAGTCAAACTACTCCAACTACAACTTCACAAACTTCAAATAATAAAAAATCAAATAAAAAGAAATAAATCAAATCTAAAAAATCAAATCAAACACAACAAACAAACACAACAAACAAATACTACTACACTCACACTACACTCACACTCACACAAACATAATCCATAATATCATATATATAAATAATAATAATAAATAATAAACATTAAATAAATTAAACATTTTTAAAATAATATTGTTTTGTATCTTTTATTTAGTTTATTTCAGTTGGATGAGTAAAATTGTATAGATCATCAACTCACAATAACTGATTTTTATAAGGAATTTAACAATGAAGTGCACTTTATTAAAACAATTAATCGTTAGATTTAATTTATTATAATATTACATCATGATTTCAAGTGTGTTTTATTTGTACAAATGTAATTTTTAAAAGTTGAAAAGACCACATTATGTTTTACCTTTTGGTTCAACAGTTTTTAGTTTATAATAATATTTACATAAAAAGTTTTATTGTATTTGTTTTAAACCTTTAAATCCAGTATGACCAACATTTAAAATTAAATATTTTAAATAATCATCTTTATCATCACCATCACCATCATCACCACTATTATTATTATTGTTTTTCTTTTTAAAACTTGTAAAAGAATTAAAGAGTGAAAAAGAATTTCTAATTGATAATGGGTCCCTCCTCTTTTTGCTACTATTTTTAGTGTTGTGAGTTCTTTTAATATTTTGATTACCATTTGAAGGTTGTGCTGATGAAGAAGAAGAAGAAGATGATGAGGAAGATGATGAGGAAGAAGAAGATGACGAAGAAGAATCATTTGTAAGGCAGTTTTCTAATGATAATCCTCTTAAAAATTCAATTTTTGCGTTGTTGAAGCTTTCTATTGCACCATTGAAATTTGGTAATATTTTAAAACGTAATTCATTAATTTTCGTGGTATCTTGATGTTTTTTTAAAAATACAGTTATTGAAGTTTTATCAAAATACTTTGGATTATATGAATTAATTATTCCAGTTAATCTTGAAATTGGTAAAGAATGAATTGATAAATAAATTTTTCTAATTACTGAAAGTGAAGGAAATATAACCAATGGTATTTTTAATTCGCTCCTATTTAACTGACTTGCAATTCTATAGAAATCTAGTATGTAATGTTGAATGGTTGGATTATCATTTGTACTTGATAGTGCCAACAGTGACAAACTTGAAAAATAGCTTGAAAATTCTAAAATTGTACCATAATACTCTATATCCTTTTGAGATTTAACAAATAAACCACGATTTTTAGCCATGTTTCTCCAATTTACTACAGTTGACCAAAAACGAAATAAATCTACATAACTTTTAATCATCATAATTTTAAATGACACTGATCCATTAATGAATAATGTATACAGCGGACGCAAAAAATTGTTGTATACATAATCAAATGAATATATATTGATCTTTGATAATAGTTTAAAAATTGGATCTGCATAGTGATCTGAACCATCCCAAAACCTAAGGAAACCAATAATGAATAAATCAATTGTTTCAATTGGTTCATCAACAAGGAAATTTGAAAAAACTACCAACCTATCCAATATTAATTTAATTGATTCTTTTGCTTTACGATCTGTTATACTATTTGAATAAAATGATGCATCTATCAATAGTGTTGTTGATAACCATTGTTTTAATCTGTTTACTGATGTACCACTTGAAAAACTAATTAAATGTGCTGAATATTCATCTTCTAATACACTGCTAATTGAATATTCATTTTTTGTATTTTGAATAATATGATCCATATCAAATTTCAAATGCTTTATATTTTCAGTATATCCATTTTCATTAGTTGTACTGGTAGTTGTATTGGTAGTTGTAGTGGTGGTTGTTGTTGTTGTATTGGTAGTTGTATTGGTAGCTGTAGTTGTTTTTGGATTATTATTACAAAGAGTGAATGTACGCAGTTTTCTTTTAGAAGTATTTAATAATTCTATGATTGAAGGTGATATTGAGTGATAGTGTGATAATAATGGTGAGGTGAAGCTAAATTTTGATTCTGCTGATACTTTTAACAACCAACTAACTCTAATATTTAAAATGTCTGTCAACTTGGTCATTTTAATTAAAATTCTAACCAACGTATTTGAAGCGTCACCACTATAAATAACCTTTAAACAATTGAAAAAAAGTTGGTAATGGGTATGAAGTGTATTGAAATCCATAAATTCAAAATGAGTATCTATGAATTGAATTAAACAGTTACCAAATAATTTATTTCTAGTTGTATATAAATACATTGAATAAATCAACTTGGAGGTGGATGATTTTTGTAATGGTTCCTTTAATTTGACTACTCTTAATAAAGATTTTCGTTCTTTTTTACTTTGAGACTTGTTCTTTAATATTATATCAACCAATAATGCTGCATCATTTGAATTTACTTTATTATGTAAAACATAATTATAAATTGTTTGATGTGATGTTTTATGAATTGATTCATAGTTTATATTTAAAAATTCTTTTGTTTTTAATAATTTTGATTGGGTTGTTCTCTGTTTCTTTGTATTTTTGTCTTTTTGAATATCTATATAGTAGTGGTGGTGTTTATATAAGAGTTTTAGTATATTATTATATCGATGTGAGTGTATAGTTGTGTATGTTACTTACAATTTGTTACAAATTCTAATGATTTTTTAAAATCATCATGTGTTAGGAATAAGTTTTCTACAGTCTTTGTATTTTGAGATAATGATTTTTGTTCGTTTGATGTTGCTAGCAAAGAGTCTAGATCAAAATCAATTTCATCTTCTTCACATTCTAATATATTATAGAAATCTTTATCATTATATTCATTTGAATTCGAGTGATTGTTCATATAAAGATACAACGTATAAATAATGATATTATTTTCAAAACTTTTTTTTTATAGAAAATGTAAAAAAATGAAAAAAAAAAAATAAATAAAAGCGCAATTTTAAAAAAAAAAAAAACATCGAATTTTTGGTGTATTTAATTTGATGATTTTGGGATACATTTTGAAGGACAACATTGAGATGGATCAGTATATGATTCTTGATCAGGTGGACATTGTAATGCTAAACATTGAACCGCTGCACAGTTTAATTCTGGACATTTGAAACAACAATCAAATGGATTTTTAATTGGTTCTTGACCATCTGGACATGAAGTTGGTTTAGCACATTTAACTGTTCTACAATTTTGTTTACATTGTTGACAACATGATGTTTGATAATCCCTATATGGCACCCAACCTTCTCTACATCTAATTTGAGGACATACTTTACCTCTGCAATCTAATTTACATGATGGACAACAATCACCTTCATTTTTAACTAAAATATAACCCTTGCACATTTTGGTATACCACATTGAATTGCGCTACAATCTCTTTCTTCTTTACTCTCTACACCAGTAGTTAAAAACAACAAACAACCAAACAATATAATTAATAAAACTATTAAAGTATTATTCTTCATCTTTTTTTCTTTTATATGATAATAATAATAAATAAATAAAATTAATTTTTTTTTTTTGATGGTGTACAAATGATATATAAATTATAATAATAGAAAAATTTGGGGTATAGATTAATTTTTTTTTTTTTATTTAATTGTGAATTTATGTGTTTATTTAAACATATTGTACAATTTTACAAATGTAATGTATGAATGAGAGTTTAATTTGTACGAGCACAAATTGTTGGTTTTGGTATACATTTTGAAGGACAACATTGAGATGGATCAGTATATGATTCTTGATCAGGTGGACATTGTAATGCTAAACATTGAACTGCTGCACAGTTTAATTCTGGACATTTGAAACAACATTCTAATGGATTTTTAATTGGTTCTTGACCATCTGGACATGAAGTTGGTTTAGCACATTTAACTGTTCTACAATCTTGTTTACATTGTTGACAACATGATGTTTCAAGATCTCTAAATGGTACCCAACCTTCTCTACATCTAATTTGAGGACATATTTTATGTTTACAATCTAATTTACATGATGGACAACATTCACCTTCTTCAGTTACAAGTTTATAACCCTTTGCACATTTTGGCATTGCACAATCAACCAATGAACAATCTAACATACATGAATCACAACAATCTGTACTCTTTTTAAATGGAACATAACCTTGCTCACATTTAACTGGTGAACATTGAATTCTACCACATTCATTATCAACTTGTTTATTTGCATCAACATTATTTATTAAAAATAATAAAAAACTTGAAATTATTAATAAAACTAATAAACTATTAAATTTCATATTTTATATGTATTTTAAAATAAAAATAAAATTTACTGATTGACTGTACAGCGTTACTATTTATATTGAATTTTTGATATTGTGAAAATTAAATTAAATTAAAATTAAAATTAAATATATTTCAACAAAAAACAAAAAACAAAAAATAAACCAAATAGGTATAAAGATTAACAATAACCTAATAAGTTGTTTTTTAATGGGGTAGTATATTCAAAGATTTATTTGACTATTCAATAATTGTACATATATTTTTTTAATTTAGTAAATATATAACTGCTTAAAGAAAAAAACAACAAACTGATAAATAAATTTATATAACACAGAATTAAAAATATTAACATATAAGGTTATATTTAATTTAAAATATAACCTTGACGGTTAAATTTATAAAATCAAAGAAATTTCTTTATATGGTTTATATTAATTTATTTTTTTTTTTTTTTTTTTTTTTTAATTTAAAATATTTTTTTTTTTTTTTTTACCCCAAAAAAAAAAAAATTTTTTTACATTAAAAAAAATAAATTACAAAAGGGTTTGGGGATTTAGATAGTGAAA
>JABXES010009022.1:0-13037 GCA_013375695.1 Dictyostelium brefeldianum | reverse complement strand
TGTTTTTAAAAAATTTAACAATTTTTTTTTTTTTAATTTTTATTTTTTAAAAAAAAAAAAAAAAAAAAAAAATTTATTTTTTTTTTTTTTTTTTTTTTTTTTTTTTTTTTTTTTTTTTTAAATATTGTTTTTAAAACGAAAATATTAAAAAAACATTTCTTTTTTGATTTTTTTTTGTTCTGCTTCGAATAATATTGACACTTTCGTAAAAGGTTTGCTATATTTATTTTTCTTCATTCATTATTTAATGTTTTAAAAAAAAGGATAAAAAAATACTTTAGAAAAAAAGGTAATATTAACTCACAAACTAATCAATTAATTAATTGATTAATTTTTATTTATCTTTTTTATTTATTTTCCTATTTTACAACGTCACAGTATACACCAAAAATAGTCTTAAGATAACACAAAATCTTTTTTTTTTATTTTTATTTTTTTTTTATTTTTATATTGTTTTTTTTTTATTTGTTCACACATACACGATTAAATATATACAAAATTCAAAAAACACACATATTGGACCTTTATTACTTTGAACAAAAACGATTGGGATTTTTATAAATAAAATCACTCCCAAACATAATAATAGATTTTATCATAAAATATTGTGTGTTTGTAGTGTGTCTTTTTGAATTGTCGTTGTAAGATTTTATTTTCACTTAAAGAGTTGTATGTATATAAAATCAATTAAATAATAATCATCAACAATATAGAGATATGTCACCTCCAATTATAAAGTTTTTATTTATTATAATAGTTTAAAACTACTTTATTTTTTTAATATTGTGGTGTGTAATTCTAAAAATATAATCTCGTCAACCAAAAACTGATATTTCATTATTATTCAAATAATCTAACGTGTCAAATAAAAAAAATTATAAAAATTTACCACAAAAAACACACATACACACTCACACAAGCATATACACACCACTATATTTATTACATCACATCAATAACAACAACACCACATATGTTTTTTATTTACACAATCCTTTTCACATAATCTATTAAATCAATCATATATATATATAAATAAATAAATAAAAACAAAATAATAATCCAAATATTATATATATTTTTTAATAAATTTAAATTATAATAATAACAACCCTTAACGAAACAATATTAATTGTTATATAAAAAAAAAAAAAAAGAATATAAAAAGAAGTGTGCACTATATTATTATTTTATTTTATTTCCTTTTGAACTTGTTTACTTGTTATAAATATCAATAAATATAACATTTATATCATTTATAAAATTTATAAATTTTGTTTTTTTTGGATTGTGGTTACAATTTATAATAAAATTTTATCAAAAAAAAAAAATACATGTGTGTGTATGTATGTATTCAGTTGTTTTTATATATGTCTCATAATAAAATATCATATCATTTATTATCATTTTTTGTTTTGGTTGAATTATAATTATTTAAAAATAGTAATAAAACAATTATACTAATTAAATTTTTATTATTATAATATTAAAGAATAAAAAATTTAAATAATCCAAAAAATAAAAAAACATAAAAAAAAAAACACAAAACCATAAAAATATAATAACCTTCATTTTAAACAACAAACAAATATAGGCGAATTTGTTACATAGAAATAATAAAAAAATAATAGTTAACAATAATCACAATAATAATCATCACACCAATAAAATAAAATGAATTTAAGTTCAGACAAAAAGATAAAATCAATAATGTTTGGTTTTAAAACTGCAAAAGGAAAAAGGAGAATTAAATTAGTGATGGTGACAGTTGGTATAATTATATTTTTCATGTGTTTATCAAGTTTTTCATTACAAGTTAAACAACAATCAGCAATTCCTGATACATTACCACCAACTCATCATAAAAAAGATATCAGATTAGATAATAAAAAAATATTGGAAACTGCTTCACAACCATCATCAATAAAAACATCACAAAATAATAATAATAACGCCAATAATATAGTATCAAAACAAAAACATCATCAACCAGCTCAATATTTAAATCCAACAACTCCAACACCATTATCACCTAGTCAAATATTTTTCAATTCTTTACCAAAACATATTCAAAAACAAGTAGAAACTAGAGAAAAGAAAAACTATGCTCATGCATTAAAATATGATTCAAATGGAATAATTCCAGCACAAGATTTTTTCGATGGCTTAGATGCTGTTTTCGAAAAGGTCCCACTTTTTAAAATCTCTTTAATTAGGGAATTATTTAATATCGATAATTTAAATAATAACAATAACAATAATAAACCCAATCACTTAATTAGTAATAATAACAATAACAATAACAATAACAATGACAATATAAATAATATAAATATAAATAATAATATAAATCAAAATATAGAATATAGTAATTTTAATGGAAGAGATTATGATGAAATACAGAAAATAAACAACATCAACAATAACAATAATAATAATAATAATAATAATGATCACTTAGATTCTGTATATAGACAAGAAATCGTGGGGTTATTAAAACAAGAAAATATAGATGATATTAGTAAATTTAAAGTTACAATTGTTACACAAACTACAGTTGATAGATTATATAAAGTTGCAGCAATGGCTAGTAGATGGAAATCACCAATATCAGTATCATTATATATAAAGACTGAAAATGATATTGATAAATTGGAAAATGCAATTAGAGAAAACAATGTATTGGCTGTATATGTAGATTTCCATTTATTCTATCACAACAATACACGTTATCCAGTTAACAATTTACGTAATCTTGCAATTCAAAATGCATTAACTGAACATGTATTGCTATTGGATGTTGATTTCATACCACCAAATCATCTTCATGATCATATTGCTTCATACATACATGAAAATGGTACAAGTACAATTCATTCTCCATCTGGTTTAAATGCTTTTGTAATTCCTTCATTCTCTTCAAATTTATCTCCAAAAGATATTCCAAATTCAAAATCTAAATTTATTGAAATGGTTGAAAAGAAGAAAATTGAACCCTCAAGTAAGTAGAACTACATGTTTTATGTATAAGTACAATATGTATATGATGTTAACATTCTCTTTTTATTATAGATCTTAGAGTTTGTCCAAAATGTCATTCACCTACAGATTATCCAAAATGGATGACAGCAACAGAGCCATATGCAATAGAGTATCATTGGATTTATGAACCATTTTTAGTGTACAATAGATCACAAACAATTCCATTTGATGAACGTTTCAAAGGTTATGGTTTTGATAAAAATTCACATATTTTTGCAATGGCAGCTCAAGGATTTCAATTTAGTGTGTTACCAGATGCATACATTGTTCATATTAATCATCCAACATCACGTTGGGATGGTCCTTCATTAGATGATCAACAATGGGATGTTTTAAGAGTGCTTTGTGTTTTTATACCTGAAATACGTGATAAATATTCAAATGGTGTTAAACAATTATTTGATGAACCAAATAGTGAAAATTGTCATTCAAATGAACATTGGTAAATCAGCGTGATTTCCTTTTTCCTCTTCCTATTTCTCTATAAACAAACAACAACCTATCTTTTTAAATTTATAAACAACAAACAATCAATTACCTCCCTTTTTTTCTTTTTATTTACTTATATATGTATAAATAAAATTAAAAAATACAATTATACCTGGCATTGTTATTAATATTCTTCTTTTTGAAATTTCATATTCTTTTTATTTTTTAGATATTTATGTTTTCGATAAGAATCATCATTCTTTTTATTCATTACAATACAATTGTATAAACACACTATCGGTAAAATATATGAATGAACAGTCAATATCACATGATGTGTGTTCTAAATAACATTCATTTAGCCACAATTGATACTACCGTAACATCGAGAGGCCGCGGCTAAATGATTCATCATTCCACATAGATATTTAAATGAATCCAACCAATTTCGTATTTTTGGTGCAGCGGCTTTTTGTTTTTTTTGATTTTTTGATTTTTTTTTTTCTATTAAAAAAATATTTAAGCGTGTGGAATTGAAATTTAACTTTTCTTTTTTTTTGTGTATTTTTTTTTCTCATTATTTGTGTATCTAAAACAATTGCTTGTAATACTGGGGTGTATGTGAAATTATTATATAACATATTTATACATATATACAAAGTGTTATTTCTAAAAATTTCATTATATTATTACATACTTTCTTTTATATATATATAGTAGTAGATAGTTTAAAGTACAAATTTATTCAATATAATTAAAACTCTGATAATAATAATAGTATTTATTAGAGAAGACTAAAAAAGGTAATTTATTATTATATTTATTATTGTATGCACTATGTCACACATTTTCATAAGCAGCAAGATTTATTTTTTTTTAAATTATGATTTTTTTTTTTAATTTATTGGGGCAAAATAGTTAATATTAATTTTCTATAGTGTGGGTTAGTGTTATATTTATAATTTTTTTTATAACTTATACAAAACACACACACGATATCTATGACCATACACACCTCCCACATCCTTATATTTACACTTTAAAAACAAATATAAAACACACTTCCAACACTCTCTAAATAAATAATAAGGACAATACAGTATTACTATAGTAATAGTAATCCAAATGCGATATGTAAAAATTTTATAGTTGTTAGTAGTTTAAACTTTTATATAAATATTGTTTTTTATTTTGTGTGTGTTGTTTTGTGTGGTGTATTATTATATTTGTAGATCAAATGCAAAATATTATAATAATAATAATAATAATAACATTAGTACATTAGTAACATTAAATAATAATAATAATAATAAAAATAATAATAATAAAAAAAAAAATAATAATAATAACAACAATATTTTGTTTTTATTCATACATTTTTAAAAGCTGTACAGCTTTTTTTTTTTTATTTGTTTATTGCATACAAATTTTTAAAATTTTATGATTGTTAAATATAATAAATAAAAATATATTTATTTATTCTAGCATAGTAGATTTCATCTTAACGATAAATAATAAAATAGTTATAATAAAATAATTAACAATATATAGCAATATTACCCTCTCAAACGATTGTATTATTGATTCAATATAAACATATGAAATTATAAAGATATACCAACATACAATATACAATAATCATAATTCATTATTTTTTTTTTATCAAATCAAACGCAAATAATAATAATAATAATAAAATTTAAACACAATATATTACATTTGTTTTAATTAATTAATATAATATATTTTGATATTCAATAACTTTGTACATTACTTTATTTTCCCCAATAACTATTATAATAATAATAATTGTTGTTAATCCAAACCCATTTATTTTTTTCTTTTTTCAATTAAATTTAATATTAATTAATCATTTTTATTCTCGGTTTCAATTAGAAACTTATAAAAGAGAATAAAAAACATACCATAGAGAACACAAATAATAATAATAATAACGACGACGATAGAAGTATAGAAGAGGAGGAAGAAGATAGCGAAGAAGATTATACAACTGTAGAAGAAGAAGAAGAAGAAGATAGTGAAGAAGAAGAAAAAGAAGAAGAAGAACTTAGTATAGCAAAAGATAATCAAAATACAGAAGAAGGTGAAGAAGATCAAGAAGATATTGACGATAACGAACCACCACCTTATTCACAAGAAGATTTAGAAAATTCATTACCTTATATACAGCAGCAACAACAAGAAGTAAACGAAACTACAACTACATCAGAAGAATTAATATCACCAAATCCAGAAGAGTCAACAAATTCAGCAGATAGTAACGTTATTTCAGATATAAATAAAAACAGTAGCAGCAGTAGTAGTAATAATAGCGATAATAATAATAATAAGAAATTACCAATTGAAATAGAAATGACAGGTTTTAGATCAACACAAAATATAAGTTTATTACATGAAAATAAAGGTAAAACATGGGGATCAACTATAAAATCACAAATTATACCAAACAGTGGGGACATTAATGCCGTGTTTTCAATTGTATTGGATAATTTAGCAAATATAGCATCAATGGTTGGTATTTTAACAGGAGTTTATGGAATGCCAACCGATTTAGTTATAAAATATTTTATACCAGGACCAGCATTGGCAGTTATGCTTGGTTCAATTGCATTATCAATGTATGCAATCTATTTGGATTATCATGAAAAAGATCCAAATGTTCATTATACAGCAATTCCAATTGGTTTGGATGCTCCATCAACTATTGGACTTCCAATTTTAGTAATTGGGCCAGCATATAAATTTGCATTAGAAGGTGGTGCATTACCAGCAGATGCAGTTCATACTGCTTGGTTAGTTGGTTGTACAACTGTCTTTTTAATCGGAGCATTTAAAGTGTTGTTAACATTATTGAGTTTTGCACAAAAACAATTTCATCCAGTTGGAAAAGCTGGTGCTTTAGCAGGTATTGGTTTAGCGTTACTTGGTTTAACCGAATTTTTAGCAATTATTGAAGAACCAGTTGTAGGTTGGATATCATTATGGGTATTACTATTATTGTTAATGCATAGACAAAATAAACATGGTGAAACTGTTGGTGTAACATTACCATTTAATATATCTGGTGTATTGGTTTCAGCGGTATTAGGTGCAGCAATATATTATTTTATGGCTGGTGTTAAATTATCAGTACTTCCAATGCCAACTGGTGTACTTGATAATTATTCATTGAATTATCCACATCCATCAAATATATTTGCCGCATTCACTTCAGCACTTAAATCAAACATTTCCATTGCAATTCCATATGCTATCCTCGTAAATATTGGTTCACTTACAATTTGTGATAGTGCAAACAATGTTGGTAACAAGTATAATACTCGTATGGTATTGTTAATCGATTCATTTTGTACAATTATTGGTAGTTTTTTTGGAGGAGCAATTCAAACAACTCCATATATTGGTCATACAGTATTCCATTCAAATTTTAAGGCACGTTCAGGTTATTCAATTATCAGTGGTTTAATCATTGGTTTAGGTGGTTTCTTTGGTTATTTAGGTTTGTTAACTTCAATCTTACCAAAATCTGCAATCATTCCAATTTTCATTTTCATTGCATTTGAAATTTGTTCAGAAACATTACACAACACCAATGGTATTAAAGAACATCATGCACCTGCTGTAATTTGGAGTTTTTTCCCATCACTCTTTCAATTTGCAAACATTATTATCGGTCAAATTTCCCCGGCTCTTAGTCTTGCAATTGTTGATCCTGGATCAATAATGTTGGCAATTACAGGTTTTCCACCAGGAAATTCATCATTAGCTATGACAATTGGTGGTGTTATGGTAATGGCACATGGTTTCATTTGTACTGCTCTATTTTGGGGTACCTCTTTAGCATACATACTTGATAATCGTCTTAAAAAAGCTTCAATATTTTTGGCAATAACTGGATTTTTAACATTTTTTGGGTAAGTTTAATAATAATAACAATGATAATGTCATAATACTAATATATTATTTACTACTACCACTACTATATAGCATAATTCATTCAGTCCATCCAAGTGGTGAAGTTTATTTACCATGGACTGTAGGATCGAATATTCCATATCATTGGACAATAGCTTATTTCTCAATTGCAGCAATTACATTTGCATTTTCATTTATAAAAGCAAAACCAGTAAACAGATCTATGACAGATGAATTAGATATTCAATCAAAAGATTTTCATACAAAATCATTTTCAAATTAAATAATAAATAATAACATACAACATAACATATACAATTAAAAATAAAAAAAATAAAAAATGTAAAATAACAAATAAAAAAAAAATCAAAAAAAAAAAAATATATTGGGGTATTGCATATTGTTGTTGAAATTTATTTATTTATATATATTTTGTATACAATAAATTTAAAATAATGGGGTGTTAATTAATTTTTATTTATTTATTTTTTTTCAATTTGTTTCTAATTGGATGGGAATATGTTAGTACCCACTTGATTTTTATTAACAATAAAAAACCATTGTTATAATTTACATATATATAAGTGTTTTCTTTTTAATTTAATTATCTAGGGTGTGGGTTTATTATGTTTTTGTATTACTATTTTTAAAAGATCTTTAACGCTCTATTTATTATATGAGGATGTTCACATTGTGGATCTTTATTACACCTGTTTGTCAACACACAAGCACATATCGGTGAAAATTAAGGAATAAAGTAATTTTTTAATTCAATAGAGTTTTCATATGATTTTAAAAAAAAACTAAAAATTTAAATTATTTTATTTAAATTTTTAGTTTTTTTAAAATCAATATTTTTTTTCTAAATAAGTAAAAAATAAATTTTATTCGTTTATTTTTAAAGCTTTTTTTTTTTTAAATTCTATTCGAAGCCGACATAAATAATAATAACAAAATAAATAATAAAAAAAAAATAATAATAAAAAAATGTTAAGAACAAATTTTAAACATTTAATATTTATAACATCAACAATATTAGTTTTAATAATTTCATACTTTTTATCAATATGTTTAAATTCATTGATATTAAAAAGATTTAATATTGATGCAGTTACATTAACAACACCAAATCAATCATTAAGTACCTACTTTAAAATTAATGAAAGGAATGGAATTCAAATTAGAAATCAAATTGAAACAACACAAGATAAAAACTTTCAATTAAAAATGTTGTTGGCAAATAATCAATTTTTTATACTATTTTGTGTACTGGAAACAATTGTATCACTATTGTTAATACCAAATTTATATTTAAAACCATTCACATTGAATTTATTAATTACAAGATTCACATTGGAATTTTTACAAAATCAGTATATCATTTTAACAAAGATAAGGTTATTTGAACATTATGGTATAAATTCACAAAATAGATTATTGGATGATTTATCATTATCAAATAGAAAAAAACAAAAATCATTATTGAAAAAGAATTTAGATGTATTAAAGAAATTTAAATCTCAAGTATTTTCAGATTTAGAACAACGTAAAGATAAAGCAATTCAACAATGGATATCTTATAGTACATTGGAATGGTTTTTAACAACTTCTTCATTTGGTTACGATTTAATGATTTATATTTATCCATTGTTTTTATATAATCCATTAATTTATCCAACAAATCAATTTAGAGGTGTAATAGTTTCATATATTAAAACTTTAAAAGTAATTCAAAGAGTAGGTTGTAATTTGAAATATATTATATACCAATTGTCATATATATATATTAATACATCCAATTTATTACATGATTTAGTTAAATACAGAAAGTGAAATAAAAGATTATATTAAAAGAATTAGACATTCAGAAGAATATGTTGATGGTTGTATAATTGATTTAAAAAAGAGAGAGAGAAAAGGTTTATTACCATGTGTAGATTCAATTATTGAAATTTGTAAATATTTGGACAAGGTTGTATCATCTGAAAATAATTCAATTCAAAATCATTTTATTTATAAATTGGTTAGTGTTCATTTAAATGGTTTACCAGATTCTGATATTACAACAATAAAAAAAAAGCACTTGTTAGAAGATACTCTTGAAGCAATTAAAAATGTATTTATGCCTGCAATTAGAAAATTAATTAGATATCATCATGAAATAATTCCAGTTGCCCCAAAAGAAATAGGTGTATGTACAAAATAATTTTTTAATTAACTACTTAAATATAATTACTAATTAGTTATTTGTATTATTACCACATGTAGTTATGGAGAGTACCAAGAGGAGATGATATATATAGATTTCATATTTATTATTTTACATCAACTACAATGCATCCAATGGATTTACAGGAAATGGGATTAAAAGAAATTGAGTTTTGTAAAAAGAAAATCATTGAATTATGTCAACCAGAATATGTATTTTGTGAAAATAACGAAGATTTTGGTGAATTTATTAGAAGAATGGTTAGTGATCCACAATTTCATTTCCCATTCACCAAAAAAGGTAGAAGAGATGCAGTTCATCATTTAAAAAGATCAATTACCAATGCATGGGAAAAAAGTAAAGATTTATTTTATGAATATCCTCAAAGTCCAATCAATATAGACTATTTTTCAATATTTACAGATGTTTCATTTTCATATCAATCGGGTCCATTAGATGGTGTATGTAATTAAATCACATAATATAATACTTAAACCTATACTTATAAAATTCACTTTCCAACAGAGTGAAAATTCAAAAATATCTATAAACTTTGATAGAGAAATATCATATTCAAAATTATTAAATAATTGTTTAGCATATAGAGAAGGTGTACCAGGTCATCATTTACAATTAGAATCATTTAAAAATTCAAATTTAGATTTCTTTAGAAAGAATTTTGTAAGTAGTGCAGTAGTAGTAATTAATTGTTGATGTATAATTAATAATTTCTTACAACGATTTAGATTTCAAATTCATTTTTTAATGGTTGGGGATTATATGCTGAACTGTTAACAGTTGAAAATGGATGGATGAGTAGTAAATGGCAAGAACTTGGACATTACATTTTAGATTTAAGAACCACAGCAAAATTAGTTGTAGATTGTTCAATTCATTATCAAGGTATTAAATGGGATACTAAACAAGCTGTTGCATTTTTAGAGAAATTAGGCTTTGAAAATTCAGAAAGTGAAATGGAGGTTAAATTCTTATCATTATTACCTGGTACTGGATTATCTCAAAAAGTAGGTCAAGTTAAATTATTGGAAATGAGAGAATTTGCAAAAAGTCAATTAGGAGATGATTTTGATATTAAAGAATTTCATAGTGTTGTACTTGAAAATGGTTCACTTCCAATTGATGTACTTTCTCAATTAATTCAATATTGGGTAGTTGAAAAGAAAAATAATAATTCAACATTTACATCACCATTTAACAAATCAAATTTCACTCCAATGAAAACACCTTCACCAACTCAACATCCTTTATTTAATAAAAATGAAAAGAAAAATAATTAATTAAATAAATAAGTAATATACGCATTGGATGTTGAGTTTCCTTTTTTTTTTGTGACTATAATTTACAATTGTTGTTATTTTTATTAATAATTTATTAATATTTTCCTACTTGCTCGATTGCTTTACTTTTTTGTTATAATTGTTGTTTTTGTTGTTGTTGTTGTTGTTGTTGTTGTTTTACTTTTGAATCATTGGTTTAATATGAATTTGTGGTTTCTCGATATTTAATATTGTTGAATCTGGTTTTTTAATAAATATTTGTTGGAAAAAAGAAATCAAATTATAGATAATAGTATTTGCATTTGCAATTTCTTGAACACCTAATGTAATATCTGGTCTTAACCATGATGGACCAAATACAATTGACTATAAATAAATAAGTAGGTGGTTAGTAATTGACATGTTGTCCGAATATAATGTACAATATGGTAATTACTTACAATGTTACTTGTTGTCATTAAATTCTCTTTTGAATTTAATGAAATCTCATGTAATAATGATAAACATTGATAAACAATTGTATAATTTGGTTCAGGAATTGAATTTACAACTTGTTTAAGAGCACTTGCTTTTTCAACAGGATCTGTAATATTATTTTGAATTCTATATAACTCTTTAATTCTAAAAAAATAAAACAACAAACAGTATTAATATCATGGTACAACAATGTAATAAGCTTATGTATAAAACATTATTACTTACTGTTCTTCAGGAATAATTGATTCTGGTAAATATCTAAAGTATGCTTTCATTATACTACATATTTCATATATCCAATGTTCATCTAGATCATCTTGAACAGATTTAATTAAACCTTGATCAAATTTTGTTTGAATTTCATCAATTAACGATTTTGAACCACTAACTCTAAAAATACCTTCTACATTTAATCTTTTTGAAATAAATTCAATACAAACTTTAAGAAGATGAGGTACTTTTTGTTCATTTGCATTTTTCAATGATTCTTTTAAATCTATAGCAAAAAATAGTTTTGGTGCTTCTGCTAAAATAGTAACCATCTCTTCCTCTTCTTTTGGTGCATTTTTCATTGCGTCTAATATTGTAATTGGGGTATTGTAAATACCTTGAGTTGTTAATGAAACAAACTCAAATAGACCAACTACAGGTAATACCACCACACCACTAACACCTTTAGCGAGACCTTTTCCAAAACCTGAAAAACCACCTGCTTTTGCACCTTTAATTGGTTCTGCAATTACACCTTTTGCACCAGACAAAATTCCACCACCAAATGCTAGAGCACCTCTAAAAGCACCATCAATCAATGTTTTTGGTTTTGTTGTTGGGCTACTAATTGAAGTAGCTGTAGTTGAAGTTGTTGATGCATTATCATCAATTTCTTTATATTCTGTATTATTATTTGCTGCTTGTTGTTCAGTACTTGGTGTTGTTGAAATACTTTTTACATTATTAAAAAATGTATTTGATTTTGTATTAAAATTATCACTTCCTTTTCTGTATGATGTTTGTTGTTCATCCATTATTGTTTATTAATTTATTGTAATAAATAAATATATTAATTGTATATTTATATGAGTATCTGTTTTATTTGTTTATTTGTTTATTTGTTTATTTGTTTATTTGTTTATTTGTTTATTTGTTTATTTGTTTATTTGTTTGGCGTCTAAAAAATATAATATATTAAAAAAAAACTTAATTCCGACATCAACTTAAAAATTTTTAAAAAATAAATTAAATTAAAAAAAAATAAAAATCCAACACCACAAGTAATCATAGTGTCGAAGAAAGAAGCATATGTGGTCGAACTTTTTCAACAAATAATTGTAAATAAATTCGATGAAATCACGATTTCTTGAGAAGATGATGGTATATGCATTCGATTGATCATCATACACTGAAATAAAATAAATATTTAAAAAGTAAATGTCAAACCAATTGTCAATTTAATAATCCACACAATAGATATTAATATTTCGCATTAAAAAAAATAATATGAAAAAATTAATAAAAACGCATTTGTGCTCTCGTTTTTTTTTTTTTTTTTTTTTTTTTTTTTTTTTTGTTTTTTTTTAAAATGTTTTAGCCCCGGAGTTGTACATAATGAAAAGAGGGGTGGTTTTACAAAGGGGGGGGGGCGGGGG
>JABXES010009017.1:0-13074 GCA_013375695.1 Dictyostelium brefeldianum | reverse complement strand
ACTGGAGCAGCTTTGGCAGCGGCGGCTGGTTTAACTTGTTTTTGAGACATATTGATTAATTGATAACACGAGACTAAACTAATGAAAAAAAAAAAATTTAAAAAAAAGTTGTCGTAAAAAAAAAAATTTGAAAAAAATTTAAAAAAATAAAAAAAAAAAATTTTTTTGTAAATAAAAAAAAAAAAAAATTAACCACACTTTTTCAAATCTAGATTTTTTACGATCTATTTTTACCCGATTTTTAATAGTTTTTAAAAATAATTTTTACATTTACTAGTATAAGGAAGATAGAATTTTCAAATTTAAAAAAGTTATTTAAAATAAGTAAAATCAATTGATAATAGTTTTTATTTGTTTATCATATTTAAATATTTATTCGATTGATTTACATTGAAATAAATTAGATTTATATTTTGAAGTCAATAAAAAAAACAAAAAACGAGCTCGGATTTACGAAAAAAATATAAAAAGAAAATTGTTTGCAAATATTAAAGTCATGACATCGCTTGTGGTAGATAACGAGCAATAATTAAAAATTCCGACTTCTGATTATTAAAAAATCTAATTCGCTGATAAAATTCAACCTTTGAAAAGAATAAATTTGAACCATTTTTTTTATTTTTTTTTTTATTCATCAATCAAATAAATATATACACTCAATACAATGAATAAAATTAATTTATTATCAACTATATTATTATTTTCAATAATTTTGATTAGTCAAGTTTATGCACTCCCACCAACTGCATATGGCATTTGGAGAAATGATACAACTAACACTGCTAGTTTTGGTATTGTTTCATTAAATACAGCAACTGCTACTCAAAGATTTACATTAATTGGTGATACATTCACAATTAATAATATGACTGGATCATCATATAATCCAGCAACTGGATTAATCACAGCTATTACTCAAAACATCGTATGTTATTAAACATGTTTAAATTAATTTTTACGATTGTGTTGATATTAATCTATAATTTATTTATTTATATTTAGGGAGATCAAGAATTTTATATGACAACAGTTGATACAAATACATGGACATTATTTAACCATTCATTAATTGTTAGTCCAATGAATTTCGCAAATCTTCAATTTGATGCAACTACAGATACATACAATTTATTTGCAACATATACAACTGGAGATGGTAATATCTATGTTTCTAAATTAAGTACAACTGAAAGTCACTATAAAACAATTGATATAATTTACAATGCATATCCAAACGCAACTGCTGCATATATTTCAAGTTCACAAATTTATAAAGTTTGTTATTTAAATGCCACAGGTCAAATGTGTAATTCTTATAATTTAAACAATGAAAAAACAAATTCAGTTCAATATGGTATCACAAATTTAAATTCAGCATTCCATACAACATCATCATCATATTCGATGGTATACCTTCCAAAACAAGATGCCCTTATGTCAAATATGAATATTGCTCAATATTATCCATTGGCTGGTAAACCACAATTATTTTATTTATATAATTCAAATTATTATAATACTGGTTGGTATACAAATGGTTTAATGTCAAATGTTGTATCTGCTTATGCTTCTTTCGGTGATATCTCATTACCAAGAGTTTATCAATTTTGTCAAACTTACTTCTCATCAAATCCAAATGTTAAATATTCCTTATACATGTTTAGTACATATAACAATGCATGGTCAACTACAACAACTGCAAATGCAGGTGTAATTAATGCATGGTCATTCCAATAAATAAATTATTCTTTTTCTTTTTTTTTATACTCTTATGTTTATTATTTATTTTAATTCTAACCATTTATTTTAATTCTTATTTGAAACTGAAGTAATTACTTTTTTTTTTCAATATTGGAAATACAATTGATTATTTTGAGTGATTCTGCACGGTGGCATAAATAATCCTGTTCTTTCATAAAAATTTGATATCAATTTTAATTTTCTAATTGAATTTGGTAAATCACCTTTACAAGACCATTAAATGGAATAATCGATAAATTTGTAACACTATTGTTTAATGTTTGGTGGATCATGGGATATATTTATATCATATAAACATTTTTAATAGTGTAAACAGTTGAAGGAAATTATTAAAATGGTGGGATTGGATGATAACATGCGTTTAATTTTGATATTTCAACATCATATTGAATTATTCCACTACTAATTACATAATTACACGAGTCTATGATTCCAATTTCTAATGTACATTCTATATTCTTTTTATATAATCTTACATACTTGAATATTATTTTAACTATATTTCTAAATACTAATTTAAATAATCTTTCATTTTTTATTTGTATTTCTTGTTCAAGTATACTTTGATGATGATGAGGTTATTAATCAATTGATTTTTGTTGAAAATTATTTGACATTATTATTGAAAATTTTAATATTAACAAATGTTTGCATTGGCGTGTGAGTTTCTATGAAATTAAAATTTAAATTAATAAAATAAAATTTGCTCAAAAACACGAAATATTAAAAATAATAAAATAAAAAATTTAAAACAATTTCCAATTAATTGATTTATTTTCAGTACCAAAACCAATGAAAGTTGCAGAATGAGTAGGAATGTTACCAATATTTGTTTAAATCAATATTTATAATGTATAACTTTCAAAATAGTATTTCATTTCTACTGTTATTGATGTTATTGTTATTATTTTGGTTCATATTAATTGTTATGATAAAAATTGTTGCTTATATAAAAAAATTCGAAAAAATTCTATTTATTATTTCGCAAATTTGTTTTTTAAGGTTATTTTAAATTTGTTTTGTTTATTTATAAATATAAATACTACATTTTTTATTTAAATCAGAAAAACAAAAAGGTAAACCCAAAAACAAGAATTACAATTGATAATATTTTAAAACATACATGGACAAATCTATAATCAACTTGTAAATTAAATTTATCAAACCCTGAATTCACGACATCGATCATCATTAAAAGTTGAAATTACAATCAAATGAATTAACAATCCAACTCTAAGATCAATTTAAACATAACTTGTTCATCAGGTCAACCTTTTATCAAACTTGTTTAAATGGTGGAACGCAATGTACTAAATCCGCCGCTCTTAAATGTTCTTACCAAACATCTATATTTTGCACTAAATAAATATAATAAATAAAATTGTAAATCATTAAATTAAAATTTTAAAAATTATAATATGGAAAGATATCATGAAATTTATTTTTATTCCAATGGAAGCAATACGAAAATTCGAAAAATATCTAGTTTTTAAACGTCATTACCAAACTATCTTTCTCTTATGAAATTTATTTTATTTATTTTTAATATAAAGCAAAAAATCTAAATAAATTTTAAAATTCAGTTGGATAATCATTAGAGAATTAAAAAAAAACAAATAAATCAAATACAAACTTAAAAAAAATGAAATTTTTGGTTGCATTAATTTTTGCTGTATTTTTAGCAAATGTTGTTTTTTCACAAGGAAACAAATATTTTAATTTTGTAGGATCTTATTCAAATAACAATTGTGTAGGCCAAAGCAATGGAGTTGGTTATGTATTCTTAAATTTATATTGTTATAATTCCATTAATCAAAGTTGGAATTTTAATATATCTTCAAATGGTGAAGGTTATGTTACTGGATATTCTGAAACTGATGGTTATAGTTGTGGTCAATGTGATGAAACACTTGGCACCCAAGTATTTGAAAATAATAAATGTCAAATTACACCAGAATTCTCAAATGAAACTACACCTGGTCATCATTCATCAATTATTCAATTTACAAATGTTCCAGTGTATGAATCAAATTCAGTTGTAGTTTCCACTTTTTATGATGATAAATGTCATGAATTATTATCATCAGTAACATATTCAAACGGACTATCAATCCAACTCGAAGATAATTCAATTCAAACATATACTTGTAAATCAGGTCAACCTTTTATCAAAACTTGTTTAAATGGTGGAACGCAATGTACTACTAAATCCGCTGCTCTTAAATGTTCTTACCAAACATCTATATTTTGCACTAAATAAATATAATTAATAAAATTCTAAAATAGTTAACTATTTCAACTATCTTCGCTTTCATCAGAAGTATTACCATTTCTAGAGAGTTCTTCTTTATTTCTTTTTGGTGGTAATTTGTCATTTGTAAGAAAATTTAGTAACCAATCAATTAACCAAACAAATTATAATAATTAAACAATAATAAATCATGATGAACATGTAAAACAACAAATAAATACAAATACAGTAGGTATTTTTTTTGGAGCATTGATATGGATTTGAATTTTTTTACGAAAAAAAAAAGTTTAAATTTAAGCTAGAATATCTATTATTTTACTATTATAATAATAGATAAAATACTCGTAATAATAGTACATATTTATAAATTTGGTTTAAATAATTATTACTGTCGCATTTTTATTTTTGTTAGTTTCTCTTTTTTTATTTTTTCTTTTGATTATTTTAAAATTTAGTTACTGGTAAATTCTTTTTATAATCGATTACAGATGGAATTGAATCAAAATGAGCTTTTAAAGCTTCAAGTTTTGGATATTTTGATCTATCTATTTGAGCGCCTAAAAATTCGATATAATCATATCCAGTGAACAATAAAAGGTCGGCGTATGTTGGTTCATCACCAGTTACAAATTTATTTTTTGTTAATTTCAATTCAAATGCATTGAGGAATTTTGGAATTGTAATATCTAATTTTGCTTTTGATTCTGCGTCTTTTGCACTTAATATTGATACAATTAAATCCCAAATTCCATTTACAACTTCTGATGAAAGTGCACGTTGTTCCAATGTGTTACCAGCGAATCCATGTTGTTCTGCAATATAATGACAAATTGAATTTGTTTGTGCCAATAAGAATGGTTCACCATTAACAGTTGCTTCATAAATTGGTAATTGACCATATGGAAGTTTGGTTCTTAATTCTCCATCAATTGAATCCACAATGATATTTTCAAATTCTACATTTAAATATTTTAATAAAATTCTAACCATTTGTGCTTTACCTCTACCAAAAAAGTATGTAACTTTAATATTTGTTGTTGTCATTTTTATACTACCACTGCTTTATATATAAACTTTTTTGGTGATAATATGATAGTTTATAAAAAAAAAAACCATCCAAAATCTAATATCCAAAAATTTAATAAAAAAAAAAAAAATTAAAAAAAAATTTATAAAATGATCAGAAAATGATCAAACTATTGCGCGATAAGAATGGATAATATTAATATTCTAATGGGATACCTAATTTTTATTTATCTATTTATATATTTAAAATTTTGATTTATAGGTTGAGGTTGAATTATTTTTTTAATATTTCTTCTTTTTACTTGATTTTTTAACGATTTTTCTTTTATTTATATCAAATGAACCTTCGGAATCACCTGAACGTTTATCGGATGAAGAGGAATAATTTTTATCTTTTAATTCGTTTGTTGTGATACGACATGCTTCTTGTACTCTTTCTAAAAAGATGAGAACAGTTTCCTCAGTTGAAGGATATTGATCCAATTTCTTTTTTAAAACAAATTCAATTCTTTGATACATTTCAACGTCATATTGAGTAACGATTGTAATTGCACGACCTGAATTACCTGCTCTAGCAGTTCTACCAACACGATGTACATATTCTTTTGAATTTGTTGGTACATCATAATTTTTAACTAAATCAACCAATGGAATATCAAGACCTCTAGCAGCAACATCTGTAGCAACTAAAATTGATTTTACACCAGTCTTAAAATTTTTTAATGCAGCTAAACGTTTTGCTTGATCCATATCACCATTGATTGGAATTGCACCAAATCCCAAATTTCTTAACATCATTGCCAATTTTGTAGAGCTTGCACAAGTACCAGTGAAAATAATGGTGAGATTACCAGCTAGTTCATTGAGTATATAAGCGAGATAACAATCCTTATATTTAAATGGAACAAATAAATACTGTTGAAGTAATGTATCTACAGTTTGATATTTAGAAGCAACTTGAATTTTAACTGGATTTACCAATGATGCTCTTTCAAGTTTGGCAACTTTTGATGTCATTGTTGCTGAAAATAAATAAGTGGAACGTTCTTTTGGAATTACTTTTAAAATGTTGTTTACCTCTTCTTCAAAATCTGAACTAAATAAACGATCTGCTTCATCCATAATAAAGAATTTAATTGAACGTAAATTAAATCCTTTTGTATTCTCTAAATGATATAAAACTCTACCTGGTGAACCAACAATGATATGTGGTTTTTTAGCCAATGTTAATGCTTGTGTCATTGAATCGATACCACCAACAAGCACACATGTTTTAACACCAATTGTTGCACCAATTGCATTGAATTGTTCAGCAATTTGAAATGCTAATTCTCTAGTAGGTGCTAAAGCTAAACAAAACAAACCTTGTGGTTGTTGTAATAATTTTTGAAGTACTGGAATAACAAATGCTGCTGTTTTACCTGACCCAGTTTGTGCTAACCCAATTATATCTCTACCTTTTAATGCCCATGGAATTGCTTCTCTTTGAATTTCTTTTGGTTTTGCAAATCCTAATTTAACACATGCATCTACAATTTGTGGATGTACCCCTAAAGATTCAAATGTTACATTTGCATATTTAATTTCATCCTCTTCAGATTTCTTTTGGTTTTTATTACTTATAAATTCTTCAATTTCTTTATCTTCTTCTTCTTTTTCTAATAATTGATCTTCATCTAATTCATCTTCTGCTTCAATTGTTTTAATTGTTGCTTTTACTATTTTTTTAATTTTTGGTTCAATTACTTTTGTTGTTGGTGTTTTTGTAACTAATGTTGTATTTGTATTTGTTGTTTTAGTTTTCTTTTTAATATCTGTAATTGCCATTTTTATTTGTATATATATCGTATTAAAAGTAAGCAAAAAAAAAAGTTGAGAAAAAAAAAAACTTTTTGTCGGTTTTTTCAAAATTTTGATCAAAATTTTAAAAATTAATCCTACTTTCGTTTTTTTTTTTATTTTTTATTTTTCATATTTTCATAAAATTTATTAATATTGAATATTAATAATAATAAAAAATAATGTCATCAAAAAAAGATACAACCAAACCAAAGACCAATGGTGGTGGTAATAATAATAAAAATACAAAAACAACAACAACACCAACAACAGATGATCAAAAGAAAAAAGATGTAACAAAGAATAAATTTGATAAAGATGCAGTACAAGAGAAAACAGATAATTCAAAAATATTCCACAATAGACTTTCACAAAAAAGAATTGCAAAATTAAAAAAGATTGAAAAGAGTAAACAACCATTAACTTTAAAAATGAATGAAATTAAATCAATTGAAAAGAGATTACAAGATGAAGCACCTGAAAGAGGTACAAATCCATTAGCAAATATTGCTGCTCCACCAACTCAACAATCAACCTCATCATCATCAAATAAAAAATCAACAACAAATGAAGATACAGAAAAAGAATACAAAATTGATTATCCATCAGCAACAGAATTTAAAGATTTACCAATTTCACAATTAACAATTAAAGCATTAATTGAATCAAAATTCTTAAAATTAACAGATATTCAAAGAGCATCATTACCACATACACTTTGTGGTAGAGATATTTTAGGTGCTGCTAAAACTGGTTCAGGTAAAACTTTATCTTTCATTTTACCAGTAAGTAGCAATAACAATATTATCTAAATATTTATATTTATGTATGATACTAATGTTGATATTCTTCTTATAGATATTGGAAGTATTATGGAGAAATAGATGGGGTAGAGATGATGGTATTGGTGCAATTGTATTATCACCAACTAGAGAATTGGCAATTCAAATTTTTGATGTATTGAAAGCAGTTGGTAAATATCATAATTTTTCAGCAGGTTTAATTATTGGAGGTAGAAGTGTTCAACAAGAAAAAGATAAAATCAATGCAATGAATATATTGATTGCAACACCAGGTAGATTATTACAACATATGGATGAAACATATGGATTTGATTGTGGTAATTTAAAAATATTAGTATTGGATGAAGCAGATAGAATATTGGATTTGGGTTTTTCAAAATGTTTAAATTCAATCGTTGAAAATTTACCAAAACAAAGACAAACTCTATTGTTTTCAGCAACACAAACAAAATCAATTCGTGATCTTGCAAGATTATCATTACAAGAACCAGAATATATTTCAGTTTATGAAAAGGATATCACTACAACACCACAAAATTTAACACAAACCCTCTGTGTAATTCCATTGGAAATGAAATTGAATATGTTATTTTCATTTATTAAATCTCATTTAACATCGAAAATAATTGTATTCTTTGCATCTTGTAAACAAGTTAGATACGTTCATGAAACATTTAAATTATTAAATCCTGGTACCACTCTTTTCCCATTACATGGTAAAATGAAACAATGGACACGTTTAGAAGTTTTCGAAGATTTTTGTAAAAAGAAAGCTGGTACAATGTTTGCAACTGATATTGCCGCACGTGGTCTTGATTTTCCATCTGTTGAATGGGTAATTCAAGTTGATTGCCCAGATGATATTGAAACTTACATTCATAGAGTTGGTAGAACGGCTAGAAATAATGCTGCTGGTCAATCAATTACAATCCTTCTTCCATCAGAAAAAGAAGGTATGATTTCATTAATGGAAAAACAAAAAATGAAATTTGAAATCCTTGAACCAAATCCAGAGAAATTAGTTTCAATTGATTCAAAATTAAGTAGTTTCTTATCTGAAAAAACAGATTTAAAATATTTAGCTCAAAAAGTAAGTGACCCACACATATAATATATATTATACCATTATTATTTATGTACTAATTAGCCAATACTTTATTACCTATTTATTAGTCATTTGTTTCATATTTAAGATCAGTTTATAGACAAACAAATAAAGAAATATTTAAAGTATCAGAATTAAATATTAATGAGTATTCAAAATCATTAGGATTATTGGGTACACCAAATATTCAATTTGGTAAAGCAAGTGCAGATAGTAAAAATAAATCATTTATTGTATCAACCATTCAAAAACAATTGAAAGATAAAAAAGAATCTGGTGAAAAAGATGTTGATTCAAGTGACGAAGAAAGAGAAGCAGCAAGTGGTGATGATGATTCAGATGATGATGGTGGTATTGCAATTAAAACACCAAAATCAAGTAAAACCAATATCGAGAAATTATTTGATCGTAAAAATGCAAATGTTATGTCTGAAACTTATCAAAAACTTCGTAATAAGAATCAAGTTGATGAAGAAGAAGATGATTCAATGTTTGTAGTTAAAAGAAAAGATCATGATTTGGATAATTTAGACATTGTAAAAAGATTAAGTAGAAAAGAAAATAAAGATAAAAGATTCATCAATGATCCTACAAAATTGAAATTTCAAGAATCAACTATTACCCCTGAAAATAATCAATTACCAACTACATACATTGATAGAATTAAAGGTGAAGTTGAAAAAGGTGATGTTCAAGATAAAATATTATTAAAAGAAAGATTAAAGAGAAAGAAATTAAAGGCACAATCAAAAGAATTAAGAAAACAAGGTAAAGGTGATGACCAAGAAGAATCTGTCGCTTACTTTGTACCAGAAGGTGAAGATGATCCATATGAAAATAATGGTAGTGATGATGAAAGTGGTAGTGACAACGACGATGATGTTTGGGGTCAAGAATATAAAGGTAGTGATGAAGAAGAATCATCAGAAGATGAAAAACCAACTAAAAAAGTTACCACCACAGCAACTTCAAATAAAAAGAGAACAATTGAAGATCAAGAAGAAAGTGCATTAAGATTCTTAAAAAAGAATCGTATTTAAAAACAATAAATAAACAAATAAAAAAATATAAAAAAAATAATAATATTAATAAAAGAAGAATTACTATTTTTGGATTTTTAATTTAATTTATATTTTATTTTTATTGTTTGATTTTTTAAAATTGTTCAGAAACAATTAAAGCAAATAAAGAAGTCCAACCACTAAATGGATGATTTCTTTTACCGTCACCATTTTCTGGATCATATTGTTCCCAAAGAAAACCAGTTTTAGTGTATTGAGTATCAATGTTTGCCAATACATTAAAACGAAGTGTTTGATAACATTCTGTAACTGATAAATCAGAAAGGTAAATTTTGTTCATTGAATGTAAAAATAAATAATTTATATTGATCCAAATTGGACCTTTCCAATAATTTTCATGAGTACCATAAGATGGATCAGCTAATGACATTGAACGAATACCATATCTTGACCAAACACCATTAATATCTTTAAGTGTAGTCAACAATGGTGTTATAGTTGGTGAATGTTTTTCAAGTACACCCAAAAAAAATGGAAAATAATTCATGTATCCTTGAGTTTTAATCCATTCTTTTGTACCATTTTTATGCATTATAATATCGTAGAAAAGACTATCTTTTTCATTCCAATGTAATGATTCAATGTTGTTGGCAATCAATTTAAATTGATTATAATAGTATAGTGATTTAGTTTCTTTACCTAGATAGTTTGTAATGGTTGATAATGATTTTGAAAAGAATGCCATCCAACTA
Source organism: Dictyostelium brefeldianum (assembly GCA_013375695.1). NCBI lineage: Eukaryota > Evosea > Eumycetozoa > Dictyosteliales > Dictyosteliaceae > Dictyostelium > Dictyostelium brefeldianum. The sequence goes on along the minus strand of JABXES010009017.1, from coordinate 2,515 downwards.
CATAAATCAACATGTACTTCCAATAACGATGGTATAGCTGCTCTTGGATAATCATCTAATCCAGATGCTAATGTATGATTAACTTTTCTACCTCTCCAACGGAATGATCCTTCAACCACCGATGATTGAGTATCCCAATAATATTGATAAAACTTTTCAATTCTTGGTAATGATTCAATGAGGAATGATTCAATCTTTTCAACATCTTGTTGTTCAATTAATATTGATAAATTACCACCTGGTATATTAACACTACCAATACCACCATTGACTACTTGACCACCTTTACTCTTGAATGAAATTAACATTTCCAATAATTTATTTACTGAAAATATAATTGATGGTGGATTTGCAATATTTTGAAGTTGAATTCTAAATTCAGGTGGTACCATTGAAGCTGCTTCATGACCTAATATTTGTTCTCTTGGTATCCATCCATTTTCATCCATTATATTTAACCAATGTGATAATGATTCAATAGTTAAATCAACATCGTATGTTGATGCTAAAAGTTGATGAAATCCTTCATCCCAAAGGAACCCTCTTGGAAATGCAGGTCTTGATGGAGTTGCACTAAATAATGATACTGGTTTTGTCTTTAATGTTGTAACACCATCATTTTGACCTAATGGTTTAGTAATTGAACTACCATGCCAATATCCAAAACCACCCAATAAATTACTAAGTGATTCCATTGTTAATTGATAAACTGTTGATTTATGTTTTCTTAATTTCTCTGATAAAAATTTCAAATTGAATTTATTATCAAATTCTTTTTCATACTGACTAAACTTTTCATTGAATGCATTACCAGTTAATAATGATTTAACAATCTTTTCAATTTGAATATCTGATAATTCACCATTTTTACCAGAACCATTCTTTTCATTTGATACAAATGAAATTTCAATATCAAATGGTACCTGTAATACTCTTTGCACTGCAATGATATTATTTGATTTACTTTGTACTTTATTTGGTAATGTTGGTATAAATGCTTTACCACCTTCTGCCATCATTCTTGATTTAGTCCATTCTGTATATAATGGTGTAATATGTACATTTGTTTCTTGATCAAATAAATTTTTAATTGGATCCCAATTATTTGCAGAATTGAATTTACTAACACCATAATAACGCCAATTACAAATTGAACTTTGCCCATTAATTAAATTATATTTATCAACAATTTCTTTTTGATTACATGTGGATGACTGATCAGGGTTACTGAAATATAATGTATATTTACCAATTTCTGGATGTTCACCTTTAATTTGTAAATCTTTTGAATTTGTATCAGATATTTTTAAACCACTATTGAAATCATCTTGTTGTATACTTTCATCATGTATATAGTAGATAAGGGATACCAATGGATTTTGAGAAGGTAGTTTACTTGATGTATAATTTGAAGTACCACTAATTCTAACTGACCAATCATTACCATTATTTGTTTTAATGAATGATGTAGTGAGGTTTAAATGACCTTTTAAATCTTTGATTTCTTGAATACCAAAGTTTTTACCGTCATGTTTTTTCCAATTATATGTACCAACTCCATCACCACCTTGTTCAACTTTATATAACATCCTATTAAATGAATTTCCAATGTTTGGTGTTGACCATATTAATCCTGTATTAATTGGTTTAATTGATCTTGTCTTCATCCCAAAATATGTGTGTGGTCTATATGTCCCCCAATATAATGTTTCATTTAATCCATATTTACCAACTTTAATTAATGGTAATTCTTCAGTTGATGATGTTGATGTTGCATCTCCTCCTTCTGATTTAACAACCAATATTATAATTGTTGTGATTAATAATATTAAATATTTTTTAATCATATCTATATATATAACAACTATTTATAAATAGTTTTTTTATTTATGTGTGTCTGTATATGTGTGATGTGTACTATTTTTTTTAAAAAAAAGTAATGACAAAAAAGTATGCTGGTTTCGGCAAAGCGCACAAAAAAAAAAAAAGTAGTTGGATAATGCTAAATTAATTAATGAAAATTTTTACGAAAATCACAACGTTTTTGATTATTATTATTTGTGCACTATTGTTATAACAATAAATATGAATATTTAATTATTATTATGATATGAGTGTGTTTGTGTGTATGTGTGAAAAAAATATGATTTTATATAAAATTTTTATAAAAATTTTAAAATTTTATAAAAAAAAAGTTAAAAAAAATTAAAAAATGACGTGATGGGTGTGATTATTAATTTATACTACTTTGATGTTCACTATAAAAATTAAATTATATATTAAAAAAAAAAAAAAAGTTTTTGTTTTTAATATATTCTGTGATTGAGGATTATTTTTTTATTTATATGTGTGTGTATATTAATATAACAAATGAACAAAAAAAAAATACGAAAATAAAAAAAATTAAATAAAAAAAAAAAAAAAAAGGAAACAATAAAAAAAAAATAAAAGATTTTATGGAAAAAATGTTTAAAAACGAAAAAAAAATGGTAATGCATAATAATTAAAAAATAAT
>JABXES010009011.1:0-13074 GCA_013375695.1 Dictyostelium brefeldianum | reverse complement strand
TGGTGGTGGTGGTGGTGGTGGTTATAACAATAGCAGCCGTAGTGGTGGTAACGATAGAAATAAAGATGATGGTAAAGACTATTCAATGCATCATCAATATTTCAACAATGGTGGTTCATACAATTAAATTCATTCATGTCCGCTCAATCAAATACCAACAATAACACAACAAAAAAACAATAAACACTCATTTTAATTTATTATTAAAAATGAATTAAAATCAATTTTTAAATAATTATTAAAAAATAGTTATACGTTTATAAATTTAATTCATGTGTGTTTATAAATGATAATGATCTCCAATCATCTTGATACTTTACACGTTTACCTGCACGACCGGCTAACTTTTATAAATATTGTCTTTTTTTCAATCGAATTAACTCTACAACAAAGAGAAAAAGAATGCTTAATCATTTGGTTTTATTGTAGAAAAGGAGTGTAGATATTAACAATGATACAACAATTAAATTATAATTTAAATATAGCACTTCAATCATTCCGTACTGACAATTTAAATTTATATATTTATTTACAAGTTATATACAATTACAATAACAACATTCAAGTAAAATATTAAATAATTATAATCTTTTTTTTATTTACCATTATAATGATTTATTAAACATATAAATAAGGAAGTGGTGATACAATACACGTTACCACTTTATTAATTTAAATATATGCAGATTAAAAAATAATCCATCATATATCTAATAATTAACAGCCGCAACAACATAATAAAAAAATAACAGTATTGTTTTATTGATATAAAATTACTACATATCGATATAATTTTATCTAACTGTTTTTTTTTTTATATTTTTTTATATTTTTTTGTATTGTTGTTGTTATACATATAACCCAAACACATTAATATTTTAAAATTGTATGGGTGGTGTAGACCTTAACCAAATAATTCGTTCCTTTTTTAATTTTCACAAATACAAAATTCTATTTTTTTTTTTCTTTTTTTTTATTATCTGTGTTTTTGTGATATATGCATATAAAAATATGCACATAACCAAAAAAATAAAAATTAAAAATAGTTTGTGTGTTTGTCAAAGATAGTGTGTTCTTTTTTTTATTTTTATTTTTATTTTTTGCTTTTTTTATGTGTGTTTTATATAATTAGTAGTGGTATAATATCACAAACAACTATTATTTTATCAACACTCTTGCTTTTTTTTTTAAAATTTTATTCAATATATATTTATTTTATTCATAATATAAAATTTAAATATACACTTATATGTGTATGTATATATTGCGTTACATGTAATGTACATTCATATATAACTACCACCACACTAAAATATACACTCCCGATACTTATTATAATTATTATTATTTAACATTATTATTTATTTACACATACACACAAACTATTTTTAATAAAAGAAATCTAAAATGAACCAAAATTGGTTAAATGAATTTTGTATGTTAAATCAAATGATTCAAGAAGAGAAAATATTTTCAATTTATAGCGCATCAACAACAAATAATTTTACAACATTTCCAATACCAACAACTCATTTTTCACACGCTTTATTAAATCCAATTTTATCAACATCACCTGTTACAAATTCAATATTTAATAATAACAATAATAATAACAATAATAATGTTAATAGTCAATATACAAGTATTGTAAATAGTACTAGTATAAGTGATCAAGATTTAAGATTAAGATTTAAATTATATGATGAACAACAACAAATACAACAAATACAACAATCACAAGTAAATAATAAAACAAGATTATCTCAAAAACAAACAAACTCAACACCACCATTACAATTACAATTAAATAAAGATATCATTCAATCACCACCACCAACACCACCAATTTTAAAAACACCAATATTAAATAGTAGTAATACTGATATTGATTTATTATCACCACCACCACCAATTGGATCTTTATCACCATTATCATTCAAAGTTGGTAGTAACACAACCACCACAACAACAAATAATAACTTTTTAAATAATATAAATCAAAGTAAAAAACCTTCAGAATTTTCGCTAAATAATAACAGTAACAATGTATTACTCAAAATATTAAATTACAAGTATCCACCAGTTGAACTAATAACTATTTTTCAAAGGGAATATTTTGTATTATCTTATTTAAATGAATTTGAAGGTACATTGAAATTAATTAAAACTCAAAGTGAATTTGGTAATATAGTAGCATTGGTATTTGAAGAAGCAGGTTTTAAATCATTACCATCATATTATAATGTACCATTATTAGGTACTGCAAATTCATTCATTCAGCAATCTAATAGTATTAATAATAATAGTAGTAATAATAATAATAATATCAACGTCACTCAAACACCACCATTAGTAGATACATCACCATATTCATTCTTTACAAATTCAACGACATCATCAGTACCAAATACATGTAAATCACTGCACCAACCATTTCAATTAAATGCAAGTAATAATGGTATATTAAATGGATCGCCAACAATTATAACATCACAACCACAATCAACTCCAACTCAATTCAATGTAAATACAAGTAGTAATATCAATACCAATAATAGTACAGCATCACCAACAATAACAAGTTCAAATTTATTATCAGGATCAACCAATTCATTTAGTAGTTGTAAAATTACAAATAAAAGAAGAGCATCTCTTACTCCAACTAGTACACCATTATCAGCATCACCTTTACTTTATAATACAAAGAAATATGCAGATATTGATATACATACATTTTTAAATATTGCAATTCAATTAACAACTATACTTGAAACAATTCATAGTAAAGGTTGTATTCATCGTGATATTAGACCAAATAATATTTACATTAATTCACAATGTAAAGTTAAGTTGGCAAATTTTCAATTTTCAATATTTAAAAAATCATCACCATTCTTTAAAAGAAAACAATTACAACAACAGCAACACAACGGGGACAGTTCAACTAATCAACAAGATAATGAATATATTGATGAAAATAGTATGAATGAAGAATATCCTGATAATAATAGTAATTGTAATAATAGTGGTGGTAATAGTAATGGAAGTGTTGATAATGGTAATAATTATGATGATGAATCAATTAATGAATTATTTAAAAGTTATCCAGATTTATCAAGGTTTAGTTCTTCAACTTATTATTATATATCACCAGAAGACACAGGTAGAACAATTCATTCAGTTGATTATCCATCTGATCTATATTCATTAGGTATAACATTTTTTGAATTACTTACTGGAAGAGTACCATTTCAAAGTTCAGATTTATCAGAATTAATTCATTCACACTTGGCAAAGAAACCATCATTAGTATCAGACTTAAATTCAACAACACCAATTATTCTATCGAAAATAGTAAATAAACTATTACAGAAATCACCTGATGAAAGATACCAATCTGCATATGGACTAAAAAAAGATTTAGAAATGTTAAAATTACAATTATCATTAAATCCATCAAATGAATCAATGATTAATATTGATTTTAAATTGGGGGCATATGATATTTTAAACAGACCATATATATCAAACGAATTGTACTCAAGAAAGAAAGAAATTGATATTATTTCGTCAACTATTAAAAAAGTTTCAAAGGGTGGGAAAGAATTCATCATTGTTTCAGGTTTATCAGGTGTTGGTAAAACATCATTAATTAATCAATCATGCAGAAAATCAACAATTAAAATTCGTTTCATCACTGGTAAATTTGATCAGTATAATAAAAGTCCATATAGTGCAATAATTGAAGCGTTAACTCAATTGGTTGATTTAATTTTATCATTATCACCATTGGAATTAGAATTTTATAGAGATAGAATTATGAGAGCAATTGGTCCTAACATTGGTGTTATTTCAGAAGTTATACCAAAATTAGAATTAATAGTTGGTCCTCATAATAGAGCATTGCCATTACCTTCATCGGAATCACAAAATAGATTTGGTTTAGCATTTAAAGATTTCATTAGAGTTTTCGCAGAAGAAGGTACACCATTGGTAATATTTTTAGATGATTTTCAAAGAATTGATTATTCATCATATCATTTAGTTAAATTATTAATGGAAAGTAATTCAAATACTACAACTGGTACTACATCCACTAGTAATGGTTTAAATTATTTATTGGTTATTGGTGCATTTAGAGAGAATGAATCAAATTTTGATCAAGATTTTCAAGAGATTTCAAATATATCAACTAGAATTACATTGAAAAAATTAGATTTAAAATATGTAAATTTAATGGTATCTTCAACACTTCATGCATTACCTGAAACTACATTACCATTATCACAAGTAATACTATCAAAAACACATGGTAATCCTTTTTTTACAATTCAATTTTTAAAAACATTATTCAATGAAAATTTAGTTGTATTTTCAACTGTGGAGGAAAAGTGGGTTTGGGATATACCAAAAATTCGTAAACGTGAATTCACAGATAACGTTGTAGAATTCATGGTTGAAAATTTAAAACAATTAGATCAACAAGCACAACGTGTACTTCATTTAGCATCTTGTATTGGTAATAATTTTGATTTGGATATGTTGGCATTCGTAGCTGAATTAACACCAGAACAATGTTTAAAAATTTTAACAAACATAATTTCAAGAGATTTAATTATCCATATTCAATCATCAACTACAAATAGTAATCATGATATTAGTAATAATAGTATTGGTGGTGGTAATAACAATTGTATCAACAATAAAAGATATCAATTTGTACATGATAGAATTCAACAGGCAGCATTTTCATTAGTAATATCGGTTGAAGAAAAGAAACAAATTCATTTAAATATTGGTAGAATATTATTTAAAAATTATTTATTAAATGGTAGTGCAAATATTAATAAACAACAATTGCCACAATCTCAGCAACAAAAATTAAATAATCAAGAAGAAGGTGAAGTTGAAAATAATACACCTGTAATTGTAACAAATATATTTGAAATTTTAAATCAATATAATTATGGTATAGAATTGATTAAAAGTAAACAAGAGAAATTAGATTTATCAAATTTAAATTATGAAGCAGGTTTAAAATCATCACAATCAACTGCATATAATTATGCAAATAGTTATTTTCAAATTTCATTAGATTTGTTAAAAGATTTAAATTTTAGTGGTGGTAGTGATGGTGTAGATAGAGAAGTACCATGGAATGAATATTATCAATTAATATTTGATATTTATTTAGAGAAATCACAAAGTGAATTCATGGTTGGTAATTTTGAAGAATCTGATAGATTGTTGGAAGAAGCACTGGTAAATTCAAAATTGGATGAACATGTTGGTGAAGTTGTATCAATACGTGTAAAACATTATACATTGTTAACAAGATTTGATGATTGTATAACAATGTCAATTGATTTTCTAAAGAAACAAGGTATTCAAATCGACGTTGATTTATCAATTGATGATTTAGGATCAGATTATCAATTGTTTATTGAAAGATTATCGGGTAATTCATTAGAAAGTGTAATGAATGAATTAACCGGTTCAAGTGGTAATGGAAAAGTATCACCAATTGTTGATTGTTGTATTAAATTAATGGGCATAATGATACCTTCATTATTTTTAAATAATCTTAAAGTACTTTCATCACTGTTAATGAAATTTGCTGAATATTCATTAGAAAATGGTATTTCAAGTTTTAGTAGTACTGCATTTGCAATGTTTGGATTGATTGTTTCTATTGGTCATTTTGATGATTATAAAATGGGTTATCAATTTGGACGTTATGCAATGTCATTGAAAGATCAATTTTCAGATCAACAAAAAGGTACAAAAGGTATGGTAACATTAGTATATTCAGGTTACATTAATCATTTAGAGAATCATTTATCAACTTCAATACCAATTGTAAAACAAGCTTTCCTCGAAGGTATTGAATATGGTGATTTCGGTTGTGCATGCTATGCAAGTGTTAATCTCATACTTCAACGATTACTACTTGGTTGTTCATTAGAAGAAACTTTTCAACTTTCAAAACAATATTCAAATTATATCCAACAATATTATTTTAAACCAATGTATCATATTGTATTATCACTTCAAAATTTTATTTTGGAATTAATGGGTACTGATAATTTACCTGAATTACCAACGGTAAATACAAATAATAGTAATGGAAGTAGTAGTAGTAGTAATGGTGGTAGTGGTAATGGTAATGGTAATTTTGATATAATTACAACTAATGAATTTGATCTAGAATTATTTGAATTGGAATTAAATTCAACACCAGATGTACATTGTCCAATTGCATATCATTATATATTGAAATTACAATATTTATTTTACTGTTGTGATTTTGAAGGTGCATGGAATGCATCGTTAATTTGTGAAAATTCAATTACTGGAATATTTGCACATACTCATTTATTAGCAGTATTATGTTTATTTAAATGTTTAATTATATTTGCATTGTTTGATAGAAATGTTTATATGGAAGTGGATGAAAAACAATCAAGATTAGAAACAGTTAATAAATGTATAAATAAATTATCAAATTATTCAAATCAATCATTTGACAATTTTGGATGTTTGCTGATTATAGTACGTGCTGAAAATGAAAGGTATAATAGATCATTTGAACAGGCAATGGAATATTATAGTGAAGCTATATCAATTGCACAACATCATAAATATCAACAATATGAAGCATTGGCAAATGAATTAGCTGGTAGAATGTATATTCAATTAAAGAAATTTGCAGTTGCAAAAGCATATTTAATTGAATCTCATACATGTTATAAAAATTGGTGTGCATTTCGTAAAGTGAATCTATTGGAATTGGAATTTCCAAATATATTAAATAGCCAAAATTCAAATCGTATAAATCCACAATTTAAAAGAGTTAAAAGAATCGATTCATTATTCACTACAAATTATAATACTGGTGGGTCATCAAATTATAGTAATAATAATAGTTTAAATACATCTCAACAATATATTATACCATTATCATCATCTTCATCATCATCTTCCTCTTCATCATTTCATCATCATAAAAATGTATTACACGATAGTAGTAGTGGTAGTAGTAGTGGTAGTAGTGGTGGTAATGGTAACAATGGTAATAATAACAATAATTTAATTAACAATGGTAATGGAATCAATGGTAATGGTTTAATTAATAATTATACAAGTAGTAATTTCTTTGAACCTATTTTATCAATTAGACGTAGATCACAAGATGGTACAATATCATCAAAGAATTTATTTAGATATCCAGTTGATAATGTTGACCTTTGTTCAGTTATTACAGTATCACATTCATTGGCAGAAGAAATTTATTTTGATAGATTATTAAAACGGTTAATGAAAGTTGTAATTAAAAATGCCGGTGCATCACGTGGTTTCTTATTACTAATTGAAGATAAAATAACCAAAGAATTATTCATTAATCCAATGAATAATATAAATCATACTCTACTTGGTGATTTATCAGTTGCTGCATCTGCATTGGTAAATAAAGAAAAAGTAATGGTTGATGTTTTCATAAACAATACATCAACTCCAACTTTGAATAGTAGTAGTAGTAGTACAAGTGTCAATAGCAATAATAATAGTAATAACCAATACCAAAAACAAAAATCAGATTTAATTAAATCAGATTCATTAAATGAAGATGGTACGTGGAATATGTGTATTTCAATGATTAATTATGTAAAAAGAACTCAAACACCACTACTGATTACAAATGCAAGCCAAGATAATTCATTTTCTGAAGATGTTTATGTAAAGAAAAGATGTCCAAAGAGTGTATTAGTATTGCCAATTGTATATCAAGGTAATTTAGTTTCAATTTTATATTTGGAAAATAACTTTTCAACTGGTATATTTTCAAATGAAAAATTGGAAATATTAAATTTAATTTCATCACAAATTGCAATTTCATTTCAAAATGCAAGATTATTTTTAAAATCAAATCATTTAGCAAATCAAGCATTTTTAGCAAAAGAAGATGCAGAGAAAGCAAATAAAGCAAAATCTGATTTCATTTCAAATATGTCACATGAAATGAGAACACCATTAAATCATATAATTGGTGCAATTGAATTACTTAAAGGGTTTCCATCGATTAGTACTGATCAAAAAGAATTACTACATATTAGTGGTCAGTCATCTGAAACATTGTTATTTATGGTTAATAATATTTTAGATTTATCTAAAGTTGAACAAGGTAAAACTGTATTAAATTTAACTTCGTTCAATTTAATTTCATTTCTCGAAGATACTATGTGTGCTATATCATCTAATGCTCATTCTAAAGGACTATTCATTGGTTTATTCGTTCCACCCGGATATTCAAAAATACCTGTTAACGGTGATGTAAACATACTTCGTCAAGTAATTGTAAATTTATTAACTAATGCAATTAAATTCACTAGTGAAGGTCAAGTTTATATTAAATTAAATTTATCAATTTTAACAGATAATCAATCTGGTCTATCAAATATGAATGATGAAGGTATAGATCATCATGGAGTGTATAATGATGAAGATGATGGTAACAATGGTAATGGTCATGGGAACAATGGTAATATAAATGTTAATACAGATCCAACTCAAAGATATTTAATAAATATTGAAGTAGTTGATTCTGGTATTGGTATTAAAAACAGTGATTTTGATAAACTGTTTCAAAGATTTTCACAAATTGAATTTGGATCAAATAGGTCATATGATGGTACTGGGCTTGGGTTAAGTATAGTAAAAGGGTTAGTTAATTTAATGAAAGGTGATATTGGGTTACACAGTAAGTTTGGTGAGGGTTCAACATTTTATTTCACTGTTGAATTGGGTAAATCATATGATGAATCAATGTCAAATAAATATCAAATTCCATGTGAGTTAATAAGTTCAAATGGATCAACTCAAACTAAAGTAACAATAATTGAAGAGAATAAAATGATTTGTGATCATTTAAAAATGTTATGTAATTTAAATGGTTTAACAGATTCAACAATTGTAAATGAAAAATTCACACTGGAATTATTAGCAAATAAATTAGATTTTAATAATAGTAGTAATAGTAGATCAATACCACAATCACCAAGATATAATAACAATTCAACATCACCATCAATATTAACATCACCAAGAACTGTTACTACAACTACTACAACTACAACATTTTCAGAAATAACAACTACAACATCAAATGGATTATTACAACCACCAACTATTAGTAATAATGTTAATTTATTATCATCACCAACTAATTCTAGTGGATTTCATTTACCTTCAATTTCATCTCCTTCATTATTATCAGTTTCACCATCATCACCAAAATCATTATCCTCATCATTTCAACAACAAGTACCACCACATACAATTAATCAAATGATAAAAGAAATATTTATAATTGGTTTACCATTTTCATTTAATGAAGATAATATATTGACATTGGTTGAAAATATTAAAACACTTACATTTTCAGCATCAATTAATAAACGTGGTAATATTTCAATAAATTCAAATGTTAATAAAGTTGAATTCATTATAGTTACTCATATACTGCTTAGTGTATCATCAAGAGAAATACTTCAAATTGCTGGTGTTTACATTGTTAATCGTCCAATTAAAATGAAAGCATTAAATAGAACATTTTTAAAAATATTAGATAATCGTAATAATAGTAGAAATAGTAATTCTTCATCACCTTGTAATAATTATAGTAGTAATAGTGGTGAATCTGATTGTAATGGTAACAATGGTGGTAATAGTGGTAATGGTCATAAACATAAATTACAGAAACAATTATCCGATAGTAATATTTGTTATAATAAAAGTCCAACTTCAAAGAAACTTCATTTTCAACAACAACAACAACAGCTACAACAACAAATTGATGAACAACAACATCAAATTACAACTACTACTACTACAACCACAACAAATATTAATATTGATAGTCAACATTTAATTAATAATGCTGCTGATAAAGTAATAACTGGTAATAGTAGTACATCAACAACTGTTATATTACCAAATCCAAATAAAACAATGCAAGAATTAAAGATATTGGTAGTTGAAGATAATGAATTAAATGCAAATATCATGTTTAGAATGTTAAAGAAACTAGGTATTAATGAACCACATCTTGCATTGAATGGATTAGAAGGTTTGAATAAAGTAAAGAATGAAGAATCATCTTACGATTTAATTATTATGGATATTGAAATGCCATTAATGGATGGTCATGAAGCAACTGCTAAAATTAGAAAATTTGAAGGTAAAAGACATACTCCAATCGTTGCAATGACTGCTTCTGCAATGAATGGTCAACGCGAAATGTGTTTAGTTGCAGGTTGTGATTACTATGTTTGTAAACCTGTTACTCTAAGTGTATTGAAATTTGTAATAAATAAATTCTATGGTGAGAATTAAATCTAATTCCATATCTTCTCTCTTTTTCTCTCATAATATAAACATTTAATTTAAATTATATGTGTTTTGAACTGATAAAATTTTTTTTTTAAAATTTCATTTTTTTAATTTTTTTTTTTTTTTTTAAATTTGTAAAGAGCAAACGATAAACAGATATTTTTAAAAAAACTATTACAAGTAAATAAAAACAAAAAAAAAAGTTTGTGTGTTTGTGTGTGTGTGTATCATCTATATACATGAATAACTAAATAATAATCATACAAAATATTTGTGTGCGTACGCGTGTTGTTTGTGTGTTTGTGAATATATAATATAATAATAATATAATAATAGTATTACACAAAAGTAAAATCAATATCATATCATTATGTTTGTTTTACAAATTCATAGTGTAACATTTTATAATTCATCTACACAAACTAAATCAAGAAATGTATTTTTAGATATTTCAAATGAAAATCAACCATCACGTAGATACTTTGTTGGTAGATTTTCAACATCATCTACAAAATCATGTGAATCTATTATTCATATTTCAAAAACACCAATTACTGTTCACTTATCATACGGTCCATTAATGTATCATGATTTAGGTCCTCAAACAATTTATGATTTCTTATATGAAGACAAAAAGAATTTAGGTCAAAAAAAGGTAACATCAAATTATGTTAATTATTATTATTATTATTATTATTAATTATAATATTATACTAATTTACTGTTTGTGATTACAGTTTTTAACATTTGGTAGAAGAGGTCCATTATATCATGTTTGTTATTCTATACAACCAGTTAAATTTTCATATGGTTTTTCTATGAGTAGAATAAGTTGTCTAAAACAAATTACTTCATACAAAGATGAATTATATGCAGAAGTTGAATTTAATCATTCTACTCAAAGTATTGGTCCTGGTCCTACAAATCGTTATCATTTAGGTAGTTTTGTATCTCATGATGTAACTGATATTCATTCTGTTCATAATTGTATGTTAACATTACTTACAACTATACACATATTCTACATATACATTTATACTAACATACACTCATTACATTAATAACACAGTATCATTTTCAAGTTTAGTTAATTTTGTTTTAACATTTTATATAAAAACATCAACTGCAGAATATATTTTGGGTACACTAAAATTTACACCAATTTATGATTTACCAAATCATCACCATCATCATCATGCAAAATCAACAAGTGTACCTTTACTATCCTCTTCTTCAACTAATAATACTACAAATAATACAACAAATAATAATACAACTACAACAACTACTACACCTTTAACAACAAATAATGTAACAAATTATTTATTACCAAAAGATATTAAAGTAACAAGTAATGGATATTCAAATTGGATAATTAAAACAAATAATATAAATGATGCAGGTAGTAAGAAGGATTCAAATACTTCTACTAGTACTGCTAGTACACAGAATACAGGTGGTTTATATTGTTATAGAAATTCAGATGATAATGTACATACATTTTTACAACAAGAATCAAGTATTTCAAAAAAGATTACATTGACAACACCAGAAGGTAAACATGGTTCATATGAATTTGTATTTAATTTACAAAAAACAGATTTCATGATGATTCATTCAACATTGTCCAACCAAAATCAAATTACAAATTATGACGCTGAAAATATAGATTTTGCACATAAACATGTTGCTGCTCAACAACAATTAGATAATCATCATACAATTGTTAAACCACCACCAACAATACATCATAATCAACAACATCAACCACCATCATTGCAAGCACAACCACCACATCAACCATTACAACATAATCAATATCAATATCAAGAAGAAGAATCAATAGTTGAACAATATAATGAAATTTCGACAAATAATTTCAACATTCAAACTGAAGATAATCAAGTTGAAGTGTTAATTGATGGATTGCAAACGTTTAGAAGGTACTATGAAATTATGATGAATGCACAACATAGTATTAGTATATTAGCATGGGAATTAACATTTTCATTTGGTTTAGTAATGACTAAAAATGTTAAATCTGAATTACCTCAACATGTAGACCCACTTTCAAAATGGATAACATTGGAAGATGTATTGATTTCAAAAGTATTAGATGGTGTAAACGTTAGAATAGTTGTATGGAGGCATGAATTATTATCACATTTAACTAGATTCCTTTATCTTGGTGAAGTTACCATTGAAAGAGAAGTTTCAAAATTGGAAAAAAGATGTAAAAGATTAGGTGTAACTTGTAACGTTTTTCATACTCATAATATGCCTGGTTTAGATTCGGAATTTGCTGATATAAATGGTCGTCCTGATTTACATTATAATCATCAAAATCAATCTTCAAACAACAATAACAATGGTGGAGATGGAAATGTTGGTGAAAAAAAGAAAAAAACAACAGTTAATGGACCAAGTATTACAGTTGTAATTGTTGGTAATCCACAAGGTATTCTTTCATCTCATCATGAAAAATTATTATTAGTTGATTCAGAATGTCCCGATCATTGTGTTGCATTTACAGGTGGGTTTGATATAGCAAGAGGTAGATACGATCAACCATTACATCAAATTCCAAAACCATATATTCCAGTTCATATCAATAAATCAACTATACCACCAACATTATCATCATCACCATCACCATCAACATCACCATCATCATCAACATCATCA